>CM044558.2:28840594-28880594 GCA_024416835.2 Perccottus glenii | reverse complement strand
GCAGATGACACTCAACTCCACCTGTCATTTCATCCTGACGATCCGACGGTCTCTGCTCGCGTCTCGGCATGTCTGAGCGACATCTCACTTTGGATGAAGGACCATCACCTGCAGCTGAACCTTGCAAAAACAGAACTGCTTGTGATTCCGGCCAATCCAAAGACCCACCAAAACCCCTCCATTCAACTAGGCCCATCAACCATTACACCGTCCAGCACTACCAGAAATCTGGGAGTGGTAATTGATGATCAGCTAAACTTCACAAGTCATGTCGCCAGCACCACCCGGTCCTGTAGATTCATCCTCTACAACATTAGGAAAATTAGACCTTTCCTATCAGAGCACTCTACGCAAATTCTAGTCCAGGCTCTTGTCTTGTCCAAACTGGATTATTGCAATGCTCTACTGGCTGGACTCCCTGCTGCACAACCAAACCTCTGCAGCTGATCCAGAATGCAGCGGCAAGAGTGGTCTTTAATGAACCAAAGAGAACGCACGTAACTCCTCTCTTCATTAGGTTACACTGGCTCCTGTTGACGCCCGCATCAAGTTCAAAGCTCTGCTCTTGGCCTACAAGACCACCTCTGGCTCCGCCCCCTCATATCTTCACTCACTAATACAGACCTACGTTCCTACCAGATCCCTGCGCTCTGCAAATGAACAACGTCTGGTGGTACCGTCCCAAAAGGTAAAAAATCCCTCTCACGTACCTTCTCTGGCTCTGTTCCACATTGGTGGAATGATCTACTGCTGCTACAAGATCAGCAGATTCTGTAGCCATCTTTAAAAAACACCTGAAAACACATCTCTTCCGTCAACACCTGACTGACAAACACTGAGTTCTTCTTCCTTTATATTGATTCCTTTTCTAAAGAAATATATAAATAAATAAATTCTCTCTTATACTTAGCATTGTATACTGCGCTGGGTTTAAACTGACTAGTTTTTTGTGCACTTGTGTTTTTGTTCCTTGTGGTGTTAAAATTGCTTCCATTGTTTTCCTCACTTGTAAGTCGCTTTGGATAAAAGCGTCTGCTAAATGAATAAATGTAAATGCAATGATGAGAAAAAGTAATATTTTTGCAGTTCCTCTGGTGTCCACGGGGGCAGCACAGAGCAGCCACAGCAGAGGGGGCGGGGCTTGTCCTGTTCTCAGAGGGTCTCCTGTTTATGGATAAACACAGACAAAGATGAAGCTGAGATAAAAGTGTTTTTGGTTCAAACAATTCTCTCCCAAGTCTTTTTGACCTCTGTCTTGAGATCCAACTAAAACCTGCTCAAATCCAACTAAAACCTGTTAAAATCCAACAAACCTGTTCAGATCCAACTAAAACCTGTTTATATCTATTTAAAAACCCAAATCTATTTTGATTTAATTATTGCTAAATGTTCAAATATGTTTTATTTGTAATTTTTAATCTTTAGATATATTTTTATTAACATTAAAATTAGTGATGCACCGATACCACTTTTTTGGAAAACGAGTACGAGTACGAGTACTTGCATTTCAGTACTCGCCGATACCGATGCCGAGTACTTAATAAAAAAAATATGATTTAAATTTACAGGTAACAGCTTTAGTCATATAATTTAACAAAAAAACAAGGCACGGGGCAAACACTGCTTGTCCAAATATCCGTGGTGAAACTAAACGAAGTAGACTGTGGATGTGTTTTTTCACAGAGTCGTGTAGTTTAGGCAGCTCCGTGTCAGTCATGTAGCGGCGGCAGGACATCATAACATGGGGAAACGCATGAATCCACATTTTCTACCTCCAGTGGCTGGTCACTCAATGCAATGTTTGCCTGTGTTATTTTCACAGCACGTGGATTGTCTCTGGACATTTTCTCGCCTTGCAAGAGTTTGCTGCAGTGTGAGTTGTGTTGGTTTAGAAGCGTGGGTAAACTCTTTATACTGTGTGTCGTGTTGGGATTTTAGGTGCTTGATTAAATTACTTGTGTTAAATGCGCTACCTTTTGAGCCTCCTCTGGACAATTTAGCACAATTTGCAGTCCGCCTTTGTTTTGTTTTGTCTTCATTCACTTTGAAATAGTCCCACACGGCTGACATGTCTCATCTTTCCTTCGTTCTCCCGCTCTGAGCTGCAGCCGGGCCTGAGGGGCGGCACTCGGCGCCTGTGATTAACCCACACTCAAACATAGACATTTCTCAGACCGTATCGCCCCAGGTATCGGGGACTTTTAACGGAGTAGTTTCAAAAATGTGGTATCGAGGTCGATACCAGATACTGGTATCGGTATCGGTGCATCCCTAATTAAAATACACATTTACAATACAACCAAATTATAAATGCTTCTTTAAATCTGTTCAGGTTTATTGTTCTTTTTGAAGTTGATGATGGAGGACGCAACTAAAAATGGAAACAAAAAGGTAACTCTCGGGAAAAATTAAATATAGGACAGAGCCAGTGATTAGGATTTTTTTCAAACACTGATGAATTTAATCTGTTGTATTTTTTTTCTAAGGCCGAGTCTATGTCGAGTTTATTTCATCGACCATCTTCTTCTAAACACAGGTAGGACTCGAGAAAAGGAGGGAAGGAAGGGTCATGTGTGTAAGGAGGTTGAAATGGAGCTGATGTCTTTGTGTGAGTCTCGTCTGTTCAGTGTGAGCATGTTCAGTGTGAGTCTGACCAGTGTGAGCATGTTCAGTGTAAGTCTGACCAGTGTGAGCATGTTCAGTATAAGTCTGACCAATGTGAGCATGTTCAGTGTGAGTCTGACCAATGTGAGCATGTTCAGTGTGAGTCTGACCAGTGTGAGCATGTTCAGTGTGAGTCTGACCAGTGTGAGCATGTTCAGTGGGAGTCTGACCAGTGTGAGCATGTTCAGTGTGAGTCTGACCAGTGTGAGCAAGTTCAGTGTGAGTCTGACCAGTGTGAGCATGTTCAGTGTGAGTCTGACCAGTGTGAGCATGTTCAGTGTGAGTCTGACCAGTGTGAGCATGTTCAGTGTGAGTCTGACCAGTGTGAGCATGTTCAGTATAAGTCTGACCAATGTGAGCATGTTCAGTGTGAGTCTGACCAGTGTGAGCATGTTCAGTGTGAGTCTGACCAGTGTGAGCATGTTCAGTGTGAGTCTGACCAGTGTGAGCAAGTTCAGTGTGAGTCTGACCAGTGTGAGCATGTTCAGTGTGAGCATGTTCAGTGTGAGCATGTTCAATGTGAGTCTGACCAGTGTGAGCATGTTCAGTGTGAGCATGTTCAGTGTGAATCTGACCAGTGTGAGCATGTTCAGTGTGGGTCTGACCAGTGTGAGCATGTTCAGTGTGAGCATGTTCAGTGTGAGCATGTTCAGTGTGAACATGTTCAGTGTGAGCATGTTCAGTGTGAGCATGTTCAGTGTGAGTCTGACCAGTGTGAGCATGTTCAGTGTGAGTCTGACCAGTGTGAGCATGTTCAGTGTGAGCATGTTCAGTGTGAGCATGTTCAGTGTGAGTCTGACCAGTGTGAGCATGTTCAGTGTGAGCATGTTCAGTGTGAGCATGTTCAGTGTGAGTCTGACCAGTGTGAGCATGTTCAGTGTGAGCATGTTCAGTGTGAATCTGACCAGTGTGAGCATGTTCAGTGTGGGTCTGACCAGTGTGAGCATGTTCAGTGTGAGCATGTTCAGTGTGAGCATGTTCAGTGTGAGTCTGACCAGTGTGAGCATGTTCAGTGTGAGTCTGACCAGTGTGAGCATGTTCAGTGTGTCTGACCAGTGTGACTCTGATACGTGTGAGTCTGTTCAGTGTGGGTCTGACCAGTGTGGGTCTGACCAGTGTGACTCTGATACGTGTGAGTCTGTTCAGTGTGGGTCTGACCAGTGTGAGTCTGACCAGTCTGAGCATGTCCAGTGTGAGTCTGACCAGTGTGAGCATGTCCATTGTGAGTCTGACCAGTGTGAGTCTGTTCTGTTCCAGGTTGAGTTTCAGTGGGATGCCGTCCGTCAGCCTCAAACTGTTCAAGAGACTCAAGCCCACAGGTAAACACAAACTGGACCAATCAGCTGTGAGCAAACATTCTTTAATAGAAATTTTTTTGTTGTGTCCCTATCCTCTCCCTCAGCCCTCAGTGTCTCCACCCCTCTGCCTCAGGCCCCACCCCCTTTCCATCTGGAGACCTATCAGAGTGAGCCGCGCTGTCGCAACCCCATCAGGCTGCGCTCCTATTCGTCGCCTCCGGTCACGTGGACACGGCCCTCTGCACGACATGCCCCGCCCACAAAAAGATTGACCACACCTCCTCCTCGCAGGGTCTCCAGGGTGAGACTAAACCTGGTCTTACCTCAGACCTGTCCAGTCTAAACCAAGACTAAACCAAGACTAAACCAGGACTAAACCAAGACTAAACCAAGACTAAACCAGGACTAAACCAAGACTAAACCAGGACTAAACCAAGACTAAACCAAGACTAAACCAAGACTAAACCAGGACTAAACCAGGACTAAACCAAGACTAAACCAGGACTAAACCAGGACTAAACCAGGACTAAACCAAGACTAAACCAGGACTAAACCAAGACTAAACCAGGACTAAACCAGGACTAAACCAAGACTGAACCAGGAATAAACCAGGTCTAAACCAGGACTAAACCGGGTCTAAACCAGGACTAAACCAGGACTAAACCAGGACTAAACCAAGACTAAACCAGGACTGAACCAGGAATAAACCGGGTCTAAACCGGGTCTACACTGGGTCTAAACCGGGTCTAAACCAGGACTAAACCAGGACTAAACCAGGACTAAACCAGGTCTAAACCAGGACTAAACCAGGACTAAACCAGGACTAAACCAGGACTAAACCAGGTCTAAACCAGGTCTAAACCAGGACTAAACCAGGTCTAAACCAGGTCTAAACCAGGACTAAACCGGGTCTAAACCAGGACTAAACCAGGTCTAAACCAGGTCTAAACCAGGACTGAACCAGGTCTAAACCAGATCTAAACCAGATCTAAACCAGGTCTAAACCAGGTCTAAACCAGGTCTAAACCAGATCTAAACCAGATCTAAACCAGGTCTAAGCCAGGACTAAACCAACATTAAACCAAGATTAAACCAGGTCTAAGCCAGATCTAAACCAAGACTAAACCAAGACTAAACCAGGTCTAAACCAGGTCTAAACCAGATCTAAACCAGGACTGTTTTTTCAGATTCCCAGCTGCTCATTACATAACTCTCTGAGAGGTGCTTTTTATGGACCTTCTGTTGGTTGAATACAAAGCGGTTCAATTTTATTTTGTTCCCTTAAAAAAATCTTTAAATTACAATTTATAAAGACAGATTTTTTTATATATTTTTAATTAAAATAAAGCGAAAGGAAGGAAAATGGCAGAAAAGAAGTTCGGATGCACTCGTCTTTTTCCGTCCGTCTTCGGCTCGCAGTAAAGTTAACGTCACTGCTCTGTTACCGGAAGTTGGTAAAATTAGACAAATACAGTTTTTTGTTCTAAAGTCACTCACAGCGGGTAGTAGCTGAATAAAATGGATTTGAACCGTGATGTTAGTGTGTTTTGAAACGTAAAGATCTGTAAAAAAGAGCAGTTTGGACGAAGTTTCAGCAGGTGTCGTGGTTTTACTGTGAAACTGTGCCGTTAGCCGTTAGCTCTGCGGAGAACACGGTTCTGTCTGCGGCCACAGGAGAACCGTGAGGCCGGGGACTCGAGCTCCAGGGCCGGGGACAAGGTCGAAGTCATCCCGGTGTCACGCGTCAAAGCCGAACGGAAACCGAGAAGAAGCGCGGATGAACGGAGACTGTGCGGTAATAGGCCAGCATCATCATGTCCATCTGCATCAGCCGCAGACAGGCGCTCATCCGGCACTAAAACAGGTCTAAAGCAGGGTTTAACCAGGTTTTAAACAGGTCTGAACCAGGACTCGACCACGATTAAAGTGGGATTAAAATGCAGCTAAATCAAGTTAACAACCAGGACAAGGCTAAACATAAACTAAGAGTAGAACTAAATGAGTTTTAAAAAATAGGACTAAGCCAGATTTAAACCAGGACTGAACCAGGACCAACTCAGACCAGATTTAGACCAGGTTCAGGTCAATATTGTGGCTAAACTGGAACAAAATTCAAAATAAAGTAAGCGTACACTTTTTATTTAGTGCAGCTTGTTTAACAAAATCTCCCGTTAATCGTCCTTTCAATCAACAATAAACTAATAAATGTCTGTGGAGGTTCTCAGTCATCCAGGTCATCTTGAAGAAAAGGTTAAAGTAAAAGCATCTGGACTCAGTTTTCAAGGTGAAGACGTTTGTCTCTAATTTTAAGAAATTTGATCAATTCTGAGTTCAACTGTTAGAGCTGAGCTTTATCTCCAGAGGGAGGAGCTTAACCTGAAACTAAACCTGATTGGACCAGACTGTTCTGGTTTCATAGTCGTCAGTTCTGAAAGGACTCAGGTGAGTCATTAGTAACACTGTTCTATTCAGGTGTTGTTTGTTGTTCTAGAGTGAAACTGTTTTGTTTTAGGTTTCAGAACACTGTTATAAATACTAGGCAACATGAATCTGAGGCCTCCTCCTCTGTTCAGAGAAAAAGCCCTCTGTGAATGGCTTCCTTCAGCCCTCTCTCAAACCATCTGGCCTCTCTGGACAACATTTGGCACTAACGTCTCACATCAGAGTCACACTGTTCTTTCAGAGCTAACGACTATGAGACCAGAACAGCCTGGTCCAATCAGAGTTAGTTTCAGGTCAAAGAGATAAAGCTCAGCTCTCTTACAGTTGAATTGATAAAGTCTCTTAAAATTAGAGACAAAACGTCTTCACCTTGAAAACTGAGTCCAGATGCTTTTACTTTAACCCTTTCATTAATCAGTCAAATCATAATAGCATCTTTAGGCTGAAGAAGTCTAATCACAGGATCTAAAAAGGTAATTAAAAAGGGGGGGGGGGTTCTAAAACTTTTCATACATTTCTTTGATTTTACATTTCTCAATGTTTTGTGTTAAAACAGCTCTGGTTTATTCAAACTGTGTGTTCAGCGGTTTTTCTGTCGTTGCAGGTGGACGACATGTCGGAGCCCGATGACGGTAAGAATCTGACGGTTTTATATTTCACAGAATAATCAGTTTTCAGCCTCAGCAGCAAGAGTCGGACACAGAGGTCAGATAATAATACTTTGTATGACATCGTAGGGTGAGTCAGAGGAATGGAAAAGTCACTATAGAAGTTAATCATGAACAATGCAGCTTTTATGTTTCAGTAGCACTTTTTATTCATTTATTTTAAATATTATCTTTTTTTTTCATTCATTTTATTTATTTTTGTATTTTATTTATTTCTTTGTTTTATATTTAGATGTAATAAAATATTTATAATATATTTAATTTAATTTAACTGATGTTAACTCCTGTGCTGTCTTCTGATTGGCTGGTTGTTTCAGGGGCGGGCTCTGAGAGGGACATCTACATGAGGTTCATGAAGCGTCACAAATGTTACGACATCGTCCCAACGAGCTCCAAACTTGTAGTGTTCGATACAACTCTACAGGTGAGTCTTTATACACTTTATACTATCCTTCAGTAGTCCTCTTATAATCCTCCAATAGTCCTCTTATAATCCTCTAATGGTCCTCTTATAATCCTCTAATAATCCTCTAATGGTCCTCTTATAATCATCTAAAGGTCCTCTTATAATCCTCTAATAGTCCTCTAATAATCCTCTTATAATCCTCTAATAGTCCTCTAATGGTCCTCTTATAATCCTCCAATAGTCCTCTAATAATCCTCTAATAGTCCTCTGATATTCCTCTTAAAATCCTCTAATGGTCCTCTTATAATCCTCTAATGGTCCTCTTATAATCCTCCAATAGTCCTCTGATAGTCCTCTAATAATCCTCTAATAGTCCTCCAATAGTCCTTATAATCCTCCAATAGTCCTCTAATAATCCTCTAATAGTCCTCCGATAGTCCTCTAATAGTCCTCTAATAATCCTCCAATAGTCCTCTAATAGTCCTCTAATAATCCTCTGATAGTCCTCTGATAGTCCTCTAATAGTCCTCTAATAATCCTCTAATAATCCTCCCATAGTCCTCTAATAGTCCTCTGATAGTCCTCTAATTGTCCTCTAATAATCCTCCAATAGTCCTCTGATAGTCCTCTAATAATCCTCCATTAGTCCTCTAATAGTCCTCTAATAATCCTCTGATAGTCCTCCGATAGTCCTCTAATAGTCCTCTAATAGTCCTCTAATAATCCTCCATTAGTCCTCTAATAGTCCTCTAATAATCCTCTGATAGTCCTCCGATAGTCCTCTAATAGTCCTCTAATAGTCCTCTAATAATCCTCCATTAGTCCTCTAATAGTCCTCTAATAATCCTCTGATAGTCCTCCGATAGTCCTCTAATAGTCCTCTAATAATCCTCTGATAGTCCTCTAATAATCCTCTGATAGTCCTCTAATAGTCCTCTGATAGTCCTCTAATGGTCCTCTAATAATCCTCCCATAGTCCTCTAATAGTCCTCTGATAGTCCTCTAATAGTCCTCTAATAATCCTCCCATAGTCCTCTAATAATCCTCCAATAGTCCTCTTATAATCCTCCATTAGTCCTCTAATAGTCCTCTAATAATCCTCTGATAGTCCTCTATAGTCCTCTAATAGTCCTCTAATAGTCCTCTAATAATCCTCCATTAGTCCTCTAATAGTCCTCTAATAATCCTCTGATAGTCCTCCGATAGTCCTCTAATAGTCCTCTAATAGTCCTCTAATAATCCTCCATTAGTCCTCTAATAGTCCTCTAATAATCCTCTGATAGTCCTCCGATAGTCCTCTAATAGTCCTCTAATAATCCTCTGATAGTCCTCTAATAATCCTCTAATAGTCCTCTAATAATCCTCTGATAGTCCTCTAATAGTCCTCTGATAGTCCTCTAATAGTCCTCTAATAATCCTCCCATAGTCCTCTAATAGTCCTCCGATAGTCCTCTAATAGTCCTCTAATACAGGGGTTCCCAAACTTTTCCATGACAAGGCCCCCCAAATTCCACCAGGTTCTGGCCAAGGCCCCCCTTTTGCACGGTGTTATTGAACCCATCGACAAAACTACACCAAATGTAAATAAATAAATAAAACACCTAGGTCAGTGGTTTTCAAAGTGGGGGCCAGGCGCCAGGTGGGCAAGTTGGAAGAAAAAGCAAAAAAAAAAAAATTTATATTATGAGTATTTTTATGAAATAGCATTATAATTTGTTGATATCTCTAATGCAATTTCATAAAAATACTCATAATAATATAAATATTTACTTATAATATTTTATTTTATTTTTTTTGCTTTTTTCTACCAACTTGCTGGGGCCTGGCCCCTGTGCTTCCCCACTTTGAAAACCACTGCTCTAATAATCCTCCATTAGTCCTCTAATAGTCCTCTAATAATCCTCCCATAGTCCTCTGATAGTCCTCTAATAGTCCTCCGATAGTCCTCTAATAGTCCTCTAATAGTCCTCTAATAATCCTCCAATAGTCCTCTAATAATCCTCTAATAGTCCTCCAATAGTCCTCTTATAATCCTCCAATAGTCCTCTAATAATCCTCTAATAGTCCTCCGATAGTCCTCTAATAGTCCTCTGATAGTCCTCTAATAATCCTCCAATAGTCCTCTAATAGTCCTCTAATAATCCTCTGATAGTCCTCTAATAATCCTCTGATAGTCCTCTAATAGTCCTCTAATAATCCTCCCATAGTCCTCTAATAGTCCTCTGATAGTCCTCTAATAGTCCTCTAATAATCCTCCCATAGTCCTCTAATAGTCCTCTGATAGTCCTCTAATAGTCCTCTAATAATCCTCCAATAGTCCTCTTATAATCCTCCGATAGTCCTCTAATAGTCCTCTAATAATCCTCCATTAGTCCTCTAATAGTCCTCTAATAGTCCTCCGATAGTCCTCTAATAATCCTCCCATAGTCCTCTAATAATCCTCTAATAGTCGTCTTATGTGTCTGATGTGATCCAAGACGGCGGCGCGAGGCTCGGGGTCTCTCCAGTTTCTGCAATTTTGCAGTATTACTCTTGCTTATCTCGGGTATGTTTGTGCAGAACAGTTGTGCCTTTACATCGTACACCCGGAGTGAGCTTTTGGATATTGGTTTGCAAATTTCCGACGGTTTTATGGACAACCTTCGACTCCTTCCTGACATCGCTAGGACGCCCGAGGCAGCGCTCTTCCGGCGGCGGAAGTGCTGAGGCGGCGTCGAGATTGTAAACAAAGGCGAGGCAAGCGTGGAGGACTTAGAGCTTGGTTAAAGCTAACACCACACCGGCTCTCTTTACCCAGTATCTTCCTCGCCAATGTCCGATCGCTAGTGAACAAAATGGATGAGATTTGACTCAACATGACACACAGCAAAAGACTTCTGAACTGTAACGTCCTTATCTTCACGGAGTCGTGATTAAATAGCGGAATACCTGACTCCGCTATTGAGCTCACGGGACATCACACGCTCCGCGTGGACAGAACATTAGATGGATCCGGTAAGACAAGGGGAGGCGGATTGTGTATTTATATTAACAAAGCTTGGTGCACAAACTCTGCTGTTGTTGGGAGCCATTGTTCAGCTAACCTAGAGTTTCTCATGGTTAAATGTAGACCGTTCTATCTGCCGCGGGAGTTCACCTCCACCGTTATAACTGCAGCTTATATTCCCCCGGATGCTGATGCCAAGCTTGCTATGAAAGAACTTTATGCAGCCATCAGTAAACAACAGACTCTTCACCCGGAAGCGGCGTTTATTGTTGCGGGTGATTTTAATCACTCTAACTTAAAGACTGTGCTACCCAAATTTCAAAAGAATGTTTCCTGTCACACCAGAGGGCCCTAGACCATGTCTACACAAACATGGCTGGAGCTTACGTGGCGACACCCCTCCCCCACCTGGGACAATCAGATCACATCTCTTTGTTCCTCACTCCCAAATATTCACCCCTCATCAACCGTGTGAAGCCATCAGTGAAGACCATCAAGGTGTGGCCTGTGGGGGTAGATTTCACACTCCAGGAAAAGTTTCTACACACAGACTGGAGTATGTTTGCTTCCCAAGCCACCAGTGGTGCTCACACAGACATTGACTGCTACACCTCCTCTGTATTGGATTATATTAATACCACCATTGACAGTGTTACAACCCAGAAACAGATCACCACATACCCAAATCAGAAGCCATGGATGAACAAGGAAGTGCGACTCCAGTTGAAGACACGCAAAACTGCCTTCAGATCAGGAGATGCACAAGCCTACAGCACATCCAGAGCAAACCTGAAGAGGGGCATCAAAAGGCCAAGCACTGCTACAAGCTGAAGATAGAGGACACTTTTCCAACTCTGACCCTCGGCGCAGGTGGCAGGGCATCCAGGCCATCAGTGACTACAAACCCACCCACTCCACCCCTGCAGCCACCGATGTCAACTCCCTGAATGAGCTAAATTACTTTTATGCTCGCTTTGAAAGAGACAACAGAGAAACTGCAACCAAGCTCAAACCCTCAGTTGACCACCCTCCAATCACACTCTCATCCACTGATGTCTGCAAGGCACTGAGCCGGATCAGCACACACAAGGCTGCTGGACCAGACAACATCCCTGGTCGTGTTCTCAGGGCATGTGCGGAGCAGCTAGCTGGGGTTTTTACAGACATTTTCAACCTGTCTCTTGCCCAAGCAGCTGTACCAACATGCTTCAAATGCACTTCCATTGTGCCAGTGCCAAAACACTCCAGTCCAAGGTGCCCTAACGACTACCGCCCTGTAGCACTCACACCCATCATCATGAAGTGCTTTGAGCTGCTGGTCCTGGAACACCTAAAAGACTCCATACCACCCACATTGGACTCAGTTTGCTTACCGCAGCAATAGGAGCACAGAGGATGCAGTTGCTATGGCACTGCACTCTGTGCTCACCCACCTAGACAATAAGAACTCTTATGCACGGATGCTGTTTGTTGACTTCAGCTCAGCATTCAACACTATCATCCCGACCAAGTTAATAGCCAAACTTGAACTTGGGCATCAATACCTCACTCTGCAACTGGATCCTGGACTTCCTGACCAACAGACCCCAGAATGTCCGATCTGGATCCACCTGCTCCACATCCATCACAATTAGCACTAGTGTACCACAGGGCTGTGTGCTAAGCCCATTTCTCTACTCCCTCTTCACCTCCGACTGCAAGCCTGTGTTTGGATCTAATGCCATTGTCAAGTTTGCAGACGACACTACAGTGATTGGTCTCATCAGCAACGACGATGAGACTGCCTACAGGGAAGAGATCCAGCACCTGTCCACATGGTGCAACGAAAATAACCTGCTCCTCAACACCACCAAAACGAAGGAGCTCATCGTGGACTTCAGGAAAGAGTCTAGAGGCACACACGACACCATCCACATCAATGGAATGGACGCGTGGCGTGTCTCCAGCTTCAAGTTCCTGGGGATCCACATCTCGGCTGACATGACCTGGACAACCAACACCTCCAGCCTGGTCAAGAAGGCTCACCAGCGCCTCTTCTTCCTGAGGACACTGAGGAAGAACCAGCTCTCCTCGACTATCCTGGTGAACTTCTACCGCTGCGCGATAGAAAGCATCCTGACGAACTGTGTCACAGTATGGTATGGGTGCTGCTCTGTCGTGGAGCGCAAGGCATTGCAGCGGGTGGTGAAAACTGCCCAACGCATCACAGGGACTCCACTTCCTGCCATCGAAAACATCCAGAGGAAACGCTGTCTGCGTCGAGCTCGCAGCATCCTTAAGGACTCCTCTCACCCAGCCCACAGACTGTTCTCCCTCCTCCCCTCCGGCAGGCGTCTCAGGTGCCTCCGGACTAGAACCAGCCGACTAAAGAACAGTTTCTTCCCCAGAGCTGTCTCTTTACTGAACTCTAACCCTTGCTGACCCCACTCCTCTCATAGACTCCTCTCACCCCCACCATCCCACTCCCTCATAGACTCCTCTCACCCCCCACCACCATTCCACTCCCTCATAGACTCCTCCTCTTACCCCCACCATCCCACTCACAGACTCTCCTCTCATCCCCCACCATCCCACTACCCTTGCACTACTGTACCTTAGCTGGAACATGCTCATTTGCACTACCAACTGTTCATACAGTACCAACTGTTTACATTTCACATCATACTTATTTGCACTGTCCATGCTCATTGCACTACCCTAAATCTACTGCTTACCTTAAGCTAACATACAATTGTATACATCTAGCTGTAAAATTCTGTTTATAGTTGGAGACATCTGTATATTACATTTACATTTATAGTACATATTCACCTGTAAATGCTGTTTATAGAAAGAGACACCTGTAATTATATTTATGGCACACACTCACCTGTTATAGTAATAACCATCTGTATATTTATATTCATTGTATTACCTGTAAATCCTGTACACACTTATGCAACCATTGTATATATCCTGCACTTTGCTGCTATTGCACTTCTGGTTAGACCTAAACTGCATTTCGTTGCCTTGTACCTGTACTTGTGTAATGACAATAAAGTTGAATCTAATCTAATCTAATTATAATACTGTTTTAATCCTCTAATGGTCCTCTCATAGTCCTCTAATAATCCTCCCATAGTCCTCTAATAGTCCTCTTATAATCCTCTAATAGTCCTCTTATAGTCCTCTAATAATCCTCCGATAGTCATCTGATAGTCCTCTAATAATCCTCCGATTGTCCTCTAATAGTCCTCTAATAATCCTCCCATAGTCCTCTTATAGTCCTCTTATAATCCTCCAATAGTCCTCTAATAGTCCTCTTATAGTCATCTAATAGTCCTCTTATAATCCTCTAATAATCCTTTTATAATCCTCCGATAGTCCTCTAATAATCCTCCCATAGTCCTCTTATAGTCCTCTAATAATCCTCCGATAGTCCTCTGATAGTCCTCTAACAATCCTCCGATAGTCCTCTAATAGTCCTCTTATATACCTCCGATAGTCCTCTAATAGTCCTCTTATAATCCTCTTATAATCCTCTTATAATCCTCTTTTAATCTTCTAATAGTCATCTAATAGTCCTCTTATAATCCTCTTTTAATCCTCTAATGGTCATTTAATAGTCCTCTTATAGTCATCTAATAGTCCTCTAATAGTCCTCTTATAGTCCTCTAATAGTCCTCTAATAGTCCTCTTATAATCCTCTTATAGTCATCTAATAGTCATCTAATAGTCCTCTAATAATCCTCTTATAATCCTCCAATAGTCCTCTAATAGTCCTCTTATAATCCTCTAATAGTCCTCTAATAGTCCTCTGATAGTCCTCTAATAGTCCTCTGATAATCCTCCAATAGATCCTTTTATAATCCTCCAATAGTCCTCTAATAGTCCTCTTATAATCCTCCAATAGTCCTCTAATAGTCATCTTATAGTCCTCCGATAGTCCTCTAATAGTCCTCTTATATACCTCCGATAGTCCTCTAATAGTCCTCTTATAATCCTCCAATAGTCCTCTAATAGTCCTCTTATATACCTCCAATAGTCCTCTAATAGTCCTCTTATATACCTCCAATAGTCCTCTAATAGTCCTCTTATAATCCTCCAATAGCCTCTGATAGTCCTCTTATATACCTCCAATAGTCCTCTGATAGTCCTCTTATAATCCTCCAATAGTCCTCTAATAGTCCTCTTATAATCCTCCGATAGTCCTCTGATAGTCCTCTTATAATCCTCCGATTGTCCTCTAATAATCCTCTGATAGTCCTCTAATAGTCCTCTGATAGTCCTCTAATAGTCCTCTAATAATCCTCCCATAGTCCTCTAATAGTCCTCTTATAATCCTCCGATAGTCCTCTAATAGTCCTCTAGAAAGTCCCGAACTCCAAAAAGTGTCCAAATGGCCCATAGCGAGCGGCCATTTGGACAGGGCTTTTGGGACGTGCGCGCCGGACGACGAAATTTTTCGTGGGTCCGGCGGCCAGATCCGACCCGGAGTGCGCTGGTACGCGTGGACCCTCGTTTGAGGCCCTGACCCCACTGGGGGCCGATAGGAGGGGCCCCAAAGTTTTTGAACCCAGGCTTGTAATAATGGATACGTCCACAGTGTGGCATAATGGACAGTCCCACTTCAGGCTTATTTCAATGGGCCTCTGCCCCTATTCGATTAACAGGGCATTGGACACTTTGCGATTCCTTCACCAGGTGACCACAGCTGACCACTCCTAAGCCCGCCCACATCCCACGAACCCACTATTTGTCCAATTCCCCACTATTTTTGGGAAATGTGCCCGGGACCCCCCCCAAGACCAATGCAGACCTCTCTGAAGCCACGGCCACGTCCCACTGACCACTCCTAAGCCCCGCCCACATCCCACGAACCCACTATTTGTCCACTTCCCCACTATTTTTGGGAAATGTGCCGGGACCCCAAGACCACTGCAGACCTCTCTGACGCCCAGCCCACGTCCCACTGACCACTCCTAAGCCCGCCCACATCCCACGAACCCACTATTTGTCCACTTCCCCACTATTTTTGGGAAATGTGCCGGGACCCCAAGACCACTGCAGACCTCTCTGAAGCCACGGCCACGTCCACTGACCACTCCTAAGCCCCGCCCACATCCCACGAACCCACTATTTGTCCACTTCCCACTATTTTTGGGAAATGTGCCCGGGACCCCCCCAAGACCACTGCAGACCTCTCTGACGCCCAGCCCACGTCCACTGACCACTCCTAAGCCCCGCCACATCCCACGAACCCACTATTTGTCCACTTCCCACTATTTTTGGGAAATGTGCCCGGGACCCCCCCCAAGACCACTGCAGACCTCTCTGAAGCCACGGCCACGTCCCACTGACCACTCCTAAGCCCCGCCCACATCCCACGAACCCACTATTTGTCCACTTCCCCACTATTTTTGGGAAATGTGCCCGGGACCCCCCCCAAGACCACTGCAGACCTCTCTGAAGCCACGGCCACGCCCCACTGACCACTCCTAAGCCACGCCCACATCCCACGAACCCACTATTTGTCCACTTCCCCACTATTTTTGGGAAATGTGCCCGGGACCCCCCCAAGACCACTGCAGACCTCTCTGACGCCCAGCCCACGTCCCACTGACCACTCCTAAGCCCCGCCCACATCCCACGAACCCACTATTTGTCCACTTCCCACTATTTTTGGGAAATGTGCCCGGGACCCCAAGACCACTGCAGACCTCTCTGAAGCCACGGCCACGTCCACTGACCACTCCTAAGCCCCGCCCATCCCACGAACCCACTATTTGTCCACTTCCCCACTATTTTTGGGAAATGTGCCCGGGACCCCCCCAAGACCACTGCAGACCTCTCTGAAGCCACGGCCACGTCCCACTGACCACTCCTAAGCCCCGCCCACATCCCACGAACCCACTATTTGTCCACTTCCCCACTATTTTTGGGAAATGTTCCCGGGACCCCCCCAGACCACTGCAGACCCCTCGTAAGCCACGCCCACCACTCCTAAGCCCCGCCCACATCCCACGAACCCACTATTTGTCCACTTCCCCACTATTTTTGGGAAATGTGTCAGAAACACCCCCTGACAACTGCTGACCACTCCTAAGCCCCGCCCACATCCCACAAACCCACTATTTGTCCACTTCCCCACTATTTTTGGGAAATGTGTCAGAAACACCCCCTGACCACTGCTGACCACTCCTAAGCCCCGCCACATCCCACGACCCACTATTTGTCCACTTCCCCACTATGTACCGGAATGGGCCCAGAAGTGGTCAGGTGGTTATGTGCCACATGTGGATGCGCGCGGTAGCGCCCCCTCTGGCCAATTTTGACGTTTGGCCCAAAGTTGCTCCGGGAGACTTGCCCAGTGGATATGGCATACCAGGGCCCCCCCTGAGCTCCCAGTTTGATTTTGGACCACGACGGACCTTTCTGAACAAATCCCAGTTGCCCATTATTTCAATGTATTTGTGTGTAGTGCGTTCGCGGACGGCGCTTAGGAAGGTCCGATCGACTCGGGAGTGGACTCCTTTTTCTCGCCACAGTACGCGGAAGCGGTCCGTAAAGTTTGGAGAGGCTACGACTTCGTTAAGGGGCTTAATTGGCAAAAGAGCTACGGTCGTCCGCGAAGTTACTATGCGCATAAATGTGAAGTGGGATGACTCCCGTTCGGGGACGGAAGGTCTCGGGATCTTGAAATTTTCGATCGGTACTCTCTAGGGGCCCCTGAAGTGGAATCCCGAAGGGCAACACTCTAGGACCCCCTGAACCAGTTTGCATCCCCACTCTCCAACAAAAAAAGAAGGCCCTCTGCGCCATCGCCTTTTAGAGGCCTTCTTGAGAAAATCTGTCTTGGAGGCTGAAATTTTTCCCCTTGGCTCTAGATACAGCCGCCTTCAATATGTTATTCAGGGGGGGCCCTGGAGCCAGCGTGCAAAATTTGGGGCCCCTGGGACCTTTGGATAAAACTCCCACTTGCCCATTATTTCAATGTATTTTGTATAGTGCGTTCGCGGACGGCGCTTAGGAAGGTCCGATCGACTCGGGAGTGGACTCCTTTTTATCGTCACAGTACGTGGAAGGGGGTGGTGAAGTTTGGAGAGGCTACGACATTGTTAAGGGGTCAAATAATGTGTAGGGTCAATGGGTCAGAACCCGTTATAGGCTGTGTCTTTTGGAGGCTGACATTTTTTCCCTTTGCTCTAGAGCCAGCCACCTTTGATATGTTGTTCTGGGGGGCCACTGGAACCAGCGTGCAAAATTAGGGGCCCCTGGGACCTTTCTGAACAAATCCCACTTGCCCATTATTTCAATGTGTTTGTCTGTAGTGTGTTTGTGGACGGCGCTTAGAAAGGTCCGATCGACTCGGGAGTGGACTCCTTTTTCTCGTCACAGTACGTGGAAGCGGTCGATAAGGTTTGGAGAGGCTACAACATTGTTAAGGGGTCAAAAGGTTAACTAAGGTTACTAACTTTAGGCCGTGAAAAGAAAAGTGTCTTTTTGAGCATATTTTTTTTCTCCTTTGCTCTAGAGCTGTGCGCTTCGGATATGTTATTCAGGGGTACTCCAGGAGCCAGGGTGAAAAATTTGGGATTCCCACATGCCCGTTTTCTCTATTTTTTCGCCTTAAAGGGGGCGCTGGCGGCCACTTCCCGAGGTCCGACCGACTCAAATGTGGTCTCTTTTTACTCGTCACAGTACCTGGAATCCTGTGGTAAAGTTTGGTGGGGCTACAACATTGTTAAGGGGTCAAAAGGTCAGCTAAGGGTACTAACTATAGGCCCTGAAAAGAAAGGTGTCTTTTTGATCATATTTTTTTCCCCCTTTGCTCTAGAGCTGTGCGCTTCGGATATGTTATTCAGGGGTACTCCAGGAGCCAGGGTGAAAAATTTGGGATTCCCACATGCCCGTTTTCTCTATTTTTTCGCCCTAGTGGCGGTGGCGGCGCTGGCGCCACTTCCCGAGGTCCGATCGACTCAAATGTGGTCTCTTTTTTCTCGTCACAGTACGTGGAATCTTGTGGTAAAGTTTGGAGAGGCTACGACATTGTTAAGGGGTCAAATAATGTGTAGGGTCAATGGGTCAGAACCCGTTATAGGCTGAGTATTTTGGAGGCTGACATTTTTCCTTTTGCTCTAGAGCCAGCCGCCTTTGATATGTTGTTCTGGGGGGCCACTGGAACCAGCGTGCAAAATTTGGGGCCCCTGGGACCTTTCTGAACAAATCCCACTTGCCCATTATTTCAATGTGTTTGTATAGTGCGTTCACGGACGGCGCTTAGAAAGGTCCGATCGACTCAGGAGTGGACTCTTTTTCTAGTCACAGTACGTGGAATCCTGTGGTAAAGTTTGGAGAGGCTACGACATTGTTAAGGGGTCAAAAAGTCAACTAAGGGTACTAACTTTAGGCCATGAAAAGAAAAGTGTCTTTTGATCATATTTTTTTTCCCCTTTGCTCTAGAGCTGTGCGCTTCGGATATGTTATTCAGGGGTACTCCAGGAGCCAGGGTGAAAAATTTGGGATTCCCACGTGCCCGTTTTCTCAATTTTTTCACCATTCGTTTTCCATGATCCCACTTCAGGCTTATTCAATGATCTAGATAGTGGGTTCGTGGACAGGGTGTTTTGTACATTTATGTTTAAATTATTGTGATAAAACTATTTATCTGGTGTCAGCAAGCCCCCCTGAGTACAGCAATTCAAGTCCTGACTCAAAATTCCACTGTCCACGAACACACTATTTTGATACATTGAATAAATCTGAAGTGGGATCGCTGGATCTCGGCCATCTTAAGGGTTAGGGCCTTCAAACTTGGGCTCTGTATTCACCCTTGGGCCCTCTAACGGGGTGCCAAGTTTCAAAAAGATTAAAGAAAGTTTTTTGAGAACCAGGACCGGAGGCCCACTGTGGTCCCTCAGTTACCCGAGGACAGGCACCCTTTCTCGGGTACACAATGGACCAGAGTGGGCCTCCTGTCCTGGTTCTCAAAAAACTTTCTTTAATCTTTTTGAAACTCTGCATCCTGTTAGAGGGCTCTGAGGTGAGTACAGGAACCCAGGTTTGGTGGCCCTAACTCTTAAGATGGCCGAGATCCAGCGATCCCACATTAGGTTTATTCAATAATCTAGATAGTAGGTTCGTGGACAGGGTGTTTTTAACATTTTCCCTCAAATTATTTGGATAAAAACTATTTATCTGTACTCAGCAAGACCCCCTGAGTCGGAATAATCAACTCCCATTGTCAAATTCCACTGTCCACGAACTCACTATTTCGTTACATTGAATAAATCTAAAGTGGGATCGCTGGATCTCGGCCCTGAAAGGGTTAGGGCCTTCAAACTTGGGCTCTGTATTCATCCTCATGCCCTCTAACAGGGTGCAAAATTTGAAAGAGATTAAAGAAAGTTTTTGAGAACCAGGACGGCCCACTCTGGTCCCTCGTTTACCCGAGGACAGGCACCCTTTTCGTAAAGGATGGACCATAGTGGGCCTCCTGTCCTGGTTCTCCAAAAAATTCTTTAATCTTTTTGAAACTCTGCATCCTGTTAGAGGGCTCTGAGGTGAGTACAGGAACCCAGGTTTGGTGGTCCTAACCCTTAAGATGGCCGAGATCCAGCGATCCCACATTAGACTTCTTCAATGTTATGAAATAGTGTGTTCGTGGACAATGGAATTTGACGATGGACTTGGTGTTACAGACTCAGGGTGACCTACTGAGTGCAGTGGGATGTGGGCGGGGCTTAGGGGTGGTCAGCAGTGGTCACTGACACTTTTCTCAAAAATAGTGGGGAAGTGGACACATAGTGGGTTCGTGGACAATGGAATTTGACAACGGACTTGGTGTTACAGACTCAGGGTGACCTACTGAGTGCAGTGGGATGTGGGCGGGGCTTAGGGGTGGTCAGCAGTGGTCACTGACACTTTTCTCAAAAATAATGGGGAAGTGGACACATAGTGGGTTGGACAGTGGAATTTGACGACGGGACTTGGTGTTACAGACTCAGGGTGACCTACTGAGTGCAGTGGGATGTGGGCGGGGCTTAGGGGTGGTCAGCAGTGGTCACTGACATTTTTCTCAAAAATAATGGGGAAGTGGACACATAGTGGGTTCGTGGACAATGGAATTTGACAACGGGACTTGGTGTTAAAGACTCAGGGTGACCTACTGAGTGCAGTGGGATGTGGGCGGGGGCTTAGGGGTGGTCAGCAGTGGTCACTGACACTTTTCTCAAAAATAGTGGGGAAGTGGACACATAGTGGGTTCGTGGACAGTGGAATTTGGCACGACGGACTTGGTGTTACAGACTCAGGGTTACCTACTGAGTGCATTGGGATGTGGGCGGGGCTTAGGGGTGGTCAGCAGTGGTCACTGACACTTTTCTCAAAAATAGTGGGGAAGTGGACACATAGTGGGTTCGTGGACAGTGGAATTTGACGACGGGACTTGGTGTTACAGACTCAGGGTGACCTACTGAGTGCAGTGGGATGTGGGCGGGGCTTAGGGGTGGTCAGCAGTGGTCACTGACACTTTTCTCAAAAATAATGGAGAAGTGGACACATAGTGGGTTCGTGGACAATGGAATTTGACAACGGGACTTGGTGTGACAGACTCAGGGTGACCTACTGAGTGCAGTAATATAGTTTGTATAAACATTGGAACTTTAATTAGTATGCCAACATTCATCATGTGTCATATAAATATATAATGCAAATGGTAATCCCACTTCAGGCTTATTCAATGATATACATAGTAGGTTCGTGGACAGGGTGTTTTGTACATTTATGTTTAAATTATTGTGATAAAAACTATTTTGCTGGTGTCAGCAAGCCCCCCTGAGTACAGCAATTCAAGTCCTGACTCAAAATTCTACTGTCCACGAACACACTATTTTGATACATTGAATAAATCTAAAGTGGGATCGCTGGATCTCGGCCATCTTAAGGGTTAGGGCCTTCAAACTTGGGCTCTGTATTCACCCTTGGGCCTCTAACAGGGTGCCAAGTTTCAAAAGATTAAAGAAAGTTTTTTGAGAACCAGGACCGGAGGCCCACTGTGGTCCCTCAGTTACCCGAGGACAGGCACCCTTTCTCGGGTACACAATGGACCAGACCAGAGCCTCCGGTCCTGGTTCTCCAAAAAATTCTTTAATCTTTTTGAAACTCTGCATCCTGTTAGAGGGCTCTGAGGTGAGTACAGGAACCCAGGTTTGGTGGCCCTAACCCTTAAGATGGCCGAGATCCAGCGATCCCACATTAGATTTATTCAATGTAATGAAATAGTGAGTTCATGGACGGCGCTTAGGAAGGTCCGATCGACTGAGTGGACTACTTTTTCTTGCCACAGGGCGTGGAAGCGGGTGGTAAAGTTTGGAGAGGCTACAACATTGTTAAGGGGTCAAATAATGTGTAGGGTCAATGGGTCAGAACCCGTTATAGGCTGTGTATTTTGGAGGCTGACATTTTTTCCTTTTGCTCTAGAGCCAGCCGCCTTTGATATGTTGTTCTGGGGGGCCACTGGAGCCAGCGTGCAAAATTTGGGGCCCCTGGGACCTTTCTGAACAAATCCCACTTGCCCATTATTTCAATGTGTTTGTGTAGTGCGTTCACGGACGGCGCTAGGAAGGTCCAATCGACTCGGGAGTGGACTCCTTTTTCTCGCCACAGTGCGTGGAAGCGGGTGGTAAAGTTTGGAGAGGCTACAACATTGTTAAGGGGTCAAATAATGTGTAGGGTCAATGGGTCAGAACCCGTTATAGGCTGTGTATTTTGGAGAATGACATTTTTTCCTTTTGCTCTAGAGCCAGCCGCCTTTGATATGTTGTTCTGGGGGGCCACTGGAGCCAGCGCGCAAAATTTGGGCCCCCTGGGACCTTTCTGAACAAATCCCACTTGCCCATTATTTCAATGTGTTTGTGTAGTGCGTTCACGGACGGCGCTTAGGAAGGTCCAATCGACTCGGGAGTGGACTCCTTTTTCTCGCCACAGTGCGTGGAAGCGGGTGGTAAAGTTTGGAGAGGCTACAACATTGTTAAGGGGTCAAATAATGTGTAGGGTCAATGGGTCAGAACCCGTTATAGGCTGTGTATTTTGGAGGCTGACATTTTTTCCTTTTGCTCTAGAGCCAGCCGCCTTTGATATGTTGTTCTGGGGGGCCACTGGAGCCAGCGTGCAAAATTTGGGCCCCCTGGGACCTTTCTGAACAAATCCCACTTGCCCATTATTTCAATGTGTTTGTGTAGTGCGTTCACGGACGGCGCTTAGGAAGGTCCAATCGACTCGGGAGTGGACTCATTTTTCTCATCACAGTGCATGGAAGCGGGTGGTAAAGTTTGGAGAGGCTACGACATTGTTAAGGGTCAAATAATGTGTAGGGTCAATGGGTCAGAACCCGTTATAGGCTGTGTATTTTGGAGGCTGACATTTTTCCTTTGCTCTAGAGCCAGCCGCCTTTGATATGTTGTTCTGGGGGGCCACTGGAACCAGCGTGCAAAATTTGGGGCCCCTGGGACCTTTCTGAACAAATCCCACTTGCCCATTATTTCAATGTGTTTGTAGTGCGTTCACGGACGGCGCTTAGAAAGGTCCGATCGACTCAGGAGTGGACTCCTTTTTCTAGTCACAGTACGTGGAATCCTGTGGTAAAGTTTGGAGAGGCTACGACATTGTTAAGGGTCAAAAGTCAACTAAGGGTACTAACTTTAGGCCGTGAAAAGAAAAGTGTCTTTGATCATATTTTTTCCCCTTTGCTCTAGAGCTGTGCGCTCGGATATGTTATTCAGGGTACTCCAGGAGCCAGGGTGAAAAATTTGGGATTCCCACGTGCCCGTTTTCTCAATTTTTCACCATTCGTTTCCATGATCCCACTTCAGGCTTATTCAATGATCTAGATAGTGGGTTCGTGGACAGGGTGTTTTGTACATTTATGTTTAAATTATTGTGATAAAAACTATTTATCTGGTGTCAGCAAGCCCCTGAGTACAGCAATTCAAGTCCTGATTCAAATTCTACTGTCCACGAACTCACTATTTTGATACATTGAATAAATCTAAAGTGGGATCGCTGGATCTCGGCCATCTTAAGGGTTAGGGCCTTCAAACTTGGGCTCTGTATTCACCCTTGGGCCCTCTAACGGGGTGCCAAGTTTCAAAAAGATTAAAGAAAGTTTTTTGACAACCAGGACCGGAGGCCCACTGTGGTCCCTCAGTTACCCGAGGACAGGCACCCTTTCTCGGGTACACAATGGACCAGAGTGGGCCTCCGGTCCTGGTTCTCCAAAAAATTCTTTAATCTTTTTGAAACTCTGCACCCTGTTAGAGGGCTCTGATGTGAGTACAGGAACCCGGGTTTGGTGGCACTAACCCTTAAGATGTCCGAGATCCAGCGATCCCACATTAGGTTTATTCAATGTATCAAAATAGTGGGTTCGTGGACAGTGGAATTTTGAGTCAGGACTTGGTGTTATAGACTCAGGGTGACCTACTGAGTGCAGTCATATAGTTTTTATAAACATTGGAACTTTATTTAGTATGCCAATATTCATTATGTGTCAAATTAATATAATGCAAATGGTTAATCCCACTTCAGGCTTATTCAATGATATACATAGTAGGTTCGTGGACAGGGTGTTTTTCCTTTTCTCTCAAAATATTCTGATAAAAACTATTTATCTGTACTCAGCAGGACCCCTGAGTCGGTATAATCAACTCCTGTCTCAAATTCCACTGTGCCCATCACTATTTCAATGTATTGAATAAATCTAAAGTGGGATCGCTGGTTCTCGGCCCCTGAAAGGTTAGGGCCTTCAAACTTGGGCTCTGTATTCATCCTCATGCCCTCTAACAGGTGCAAGTTTCAAAGAGATTAAAGAAAGTTTTTGAGAACCAGGACCGGAGGCCCACATTGTCCCTCAGTTACCGAGGACAGGCACCCTTTCTCGGTACACAAAGTGGGCCTCGGTCCTGGTTCTCCAAAAATTCTTTAATCTTTTGAAACTCTGCATCCTGTTAGAGGGCTCTGAGGTGATACAGAACCCAGGTTTGGCCCTAACCCTTAAGATAGATCCAATCCCACATTAGATTTATTCAATGTAATGAAATAGTGAGTTCATGGACGGCGCTTAGGAAGGTCCGATCGACTCGGAGTGGACTACTTTTTCTTGCCACAGGGCGTGGAATCGGGTGGTAAAGTTTGGAGAGGCTACAACATTGTTAAGGGGTCAAATAATGTCAATAGGGTCAATAGGCTGAGTATTTTGGAGGCTGACATTTTTTCCTTTTGCTCTAGAGCCAGCCGCCTTTGATATGTTGTTCTGGGGGGCCACTGGAGCCAGCGTGCAAAATTTGGGGCCCCTGGGACCTTTCTGAACAAATCCCAGTTGCCCATTATTTCAATGTATTTGTGTAGTGCGTTCACGGACAGCGCTTAGGAAGGTCCAATCGACTCGGGAGTGGACTCCTTTTTCTAGTCACAGTACGTGGAATCCTGTGGTAAAGTTTGGAGAGGCTAGGACATTGTTAAGGGTCAAAAAGTCAACTAAGGGTACTAACTTTAGGCCGTGAAAAGAAAAGTGTCTTTTGATCATATTTTTTCCCTTTGCTCTAGAGCTGTGCGCTTCTGATATGTTATTCAGGGGTACTCCAGGAGCCAGGGTGAAAAATTTGGGATTCCCACGTGCCCGTTTTCTCAATTTTTTCACCATTCGTTTTCCATGATCCCACTTCAGGCTTATTCAATGATCTAGATAGTGGGTTCGTGGACAGGGTGTTTTGTACATTTATGTTTAAATTATTGTGATAAAAACTATTTATCTGGTGTCAGCAAGCCCCTGAGTACAGCAATTCAAGTCCTGACTCAAATTATACTGTCCACTAACACACTATTTTGATACATTGAATAAATCTAAGTGGGATCGCTGGATCTCGGCCATCTTAAGGGTTAGGCCTTCAAACTTGGGCTCTGTATTCACTTGGGCCCTCTAACGGTGCAAGTTTCAAAAAGATTAAAGAAAGTTTTTTTGAGAACCAGGACCGGAGGCCCACTGTGGTCCCTCAGTTACCCGAGGACAGGCACCCTTTCTCGGGTACACAATGGACCAGAGTGGGCCTCCGGTCCTGGTTCTCCAAAAATTCTTTAATCTTTTGAAACTCTGCATCCTGTTAGAGGGCTCTGAGGTGAGTACAGGAACCCAGGTTTGGTGGCCCTAACCCTTAAGATGGCCGAGATCCAGCGATCCCACATTAGATTTATTCAATGTAATGAAATAGTGAGTTCGCGGACGGCGCAGGAAGGTCCGATCGACTCGAGTGGACTACTTTTTCTTGCCACAGGGCGTGGAAGCGGGTGGTAAAGTTTGGAGAGGCTACAACATTGTTAAGGGGTCAAATAATGTGTAGGGTCAATGGGTCAGAACCCGTTATAGGCTGTGTATTTTGGAGGCTGACATTTTTCCTTTTGCTCTAGAGCCAGCCGCCTTTGATATGTTGTTCTGGGGGGCCACTGGAACCAGCGTGCAAAATTTGGGGCCCCTGGGACCTTTCTGAACAAATCCCAGTTGCCCATTATTTCAATGTATTTGTGTAGTGCGTTCACGGACGGCGCTTAGGAAGGTCCAATCGACTCTGGAGTGGACTCATTTTTCTCGTCACAGTGCATGGAAGCGGGTGGTAAAGTTTGGAGGCTACGACATTGTTAAGGGGTCAAATAATGTGTAGGGTCAATGGGTCAGAACCCGTTATAGGCTGAGTATTTTGGAGGCTGACATTTTTTCCTTTGCTCTAGAGCCAGCCGCCTTTGATATGTTGTTCTGGGGTGCCACTGGAACCAGCGTGCAAAATTTGGGGCCCCTGGGACCTTTCTGAACAAATCCCAGTTGCCCATTATTTCAATGTATTTGTGTAGTGCGTTCACGGACGGCGCTTAGGAAGGTCCAATCGACTCGGGAGTGGACTCATTTTCTCGTCACAGTGCGTGGAAGCGGGTGGTAAAGTTTGGAGGCTACGACATTGTTAAGGGTCAAATAATGTGTAGGGTCAATGGGTCAGAACCCGTTATAGGCTGTGTATTTTGGAGGCTGACATTTTTTCCTTTGCTCTAGAGCCAGCCGCCTTTGATATGTTGTTCTGGGGGGCCACTGGAACCAGCGTGCAAAATTTGGGGCCCCTGGGACCTTTCTGAACAAATCCCACTTGCCCATTATTTCAATGTATTTGTGTAGTGCGTTCACGGACGGCGCTTAGGAAGGTCCAATCGACTCGAGTGGACTCATTTTCTCGTCACAGTGCATGGAATCCGGGTGGTAAAGTTTGGAGAGGCTACGACATTGTTAAGGGGTCAAATAATGTGTAGGGTCAATGGGTCAGAACCCGTTATAGGCTGTATTTTGGAGGCTGACATTTTCCTTTTGCTCTAGAGCCAGCCGCCTTTGATATGTTGTTCTGGGGGGCCACTGGAGCCAGCGTGCAAAATTTGGGGCCCCTGGGACCTTTCTGAACAAATCCCAGTTGCCATTATTTCAATGTATTTGTGTAGTGCGTTCACGAGGCGCTTAGGAAGGTCAATCGGCTGGGGAGTGGACTCCTTTTTCTCGGCACAGTGCGTGGAAGCGGGTGGTAAAGTTTGGAAAGGCTACAACATTGTTAAGGGGTCAAAAAGTCAACTAAGGGTACTAACTTTAGGCCGTGAAAAGAAAAGTGTCTTTTTGATCATATTTTTTCCCTTTGCTCTAGAGCTGTGCGCTCGGATATGTTATTCAGGGTACTCCAGGAGCTAGGGTGAAAAATTTGGGATTCCAATGCCCGTCTGCTTTTCTCAATTTTTTCACCATACATTTTCCATGATCCCACTTCAGGCTTATTCAATGATCCAGATAGTGGGTTCGTGGACAGGGTGTTTTGTACATTTATGTTTAAATTATTGTGATAAAAACTATTTATCTGGTGTCAGCAAGTCCCCCTGAGTACAGCAATTCAAAACCTGACTCAAAATTCTATTCACGAACACACTATTTTGATACATTGAATAAATCTAAAGTGGGATCGCTGGATCTCGGCCATCTTAAGGGTTAGGGCCTTCAAACTTGGGCTCTGTATTCACCCTTGGGCCCTCTAACGGGTGCCAAGTTTCAAAAAGATTAAAGAAAGTTTTTTGAGAACCAGGACCGGAGGCCCACTGTGGTCCCTCAGTTACCCGAGGACAGGCACCCTTTCTCGGGTACACAATGGACCAGAGTGGGCCTCCGGTCCTGGTTCTCCAAAAAATTCTTTAATCTTTTTGAAACTCTGCATCCTGTTAGAGGGCTCTGAGGTGAGTACAGGAACCCAGGTTTGGTGGCCCTAACCCTTAAGATGGCAGAGATCCAGCGATCCCACATTAGACTTCTTCAATGTTATGAAATAGTGTGTTCGTGGACAGTGGAATTTGACAACGGGACTTGGTGTTACAGACTCAGGGTGACCTACTGAGTGCAGTGGGATGTGGGCGGGGCTTAGGGGTGGTCAGCAGTGGTCACTGACACTTTTCTCAAAAATAGTGGGGAAGTGGACACATAGTGGGTTCGTGGACAGTGGAATTTGACGACAGGACTTGGTGTTACAGACTCAGGGTGACCTACTGAGTGCAGTGGGATGTGGGCGGGCTTAGGGGTGGTCAGCAGTGGTCACTGACACTTTTCTCAAAAATAATGGGGAAGTGGACACATAGTGGGTTCGTGGACAGTGGAATTTGACAACGGGACTTGGTGTTACAGATTCAGGGTGACCTACTGAGTGCAGTGGGATGTGGGCGGGGCTTAGGGGTGGTCAGCAGTGGTCACTGACACTTTTCTCAAAAATAGTGGGAAGTGGACACATAGTGGGTTCGTGGACAGTGGAATTTGACGACGGGACTTGGTGTTACAGACTCAGGGTGACCTACTGAGTGCAGTGGGATGTGGGCGGGCTTAGGGGTGGTCAGCAGTGGTCACTGACACTTTTCTCAAAAATAGTGGGGAAGTGGACACATAGTGGGTCGTGGACAGTGGAATTTGACGACGGGACTTGATGTTACAGACTCAGGGTGACCTACTGAGTGCAGTGGGATGTGGGCGGGGCTTAGGGGTGGTCAGCAGTGGTCACTGACACTTTTCTCAAAAATAATGGGGAAGTGGACACATAGTGGGTTCGTGGACAATGGAATTTGACAACGGGACTTGGTGTTACAGATTCAGGGTGACCTACTGAGTGCAGTGGGATGTGGGTGGGGCTTAGGGGTGGTCAGCAGTGGTCACTGACACTTTTCTCAAAAATAGTGGGGAAGTGGACACATAGTGGGTTCGTGGACAGTGGAATTTGACGACGGACTTGGTGTTACAGACTCAGGGTGACCTACTGAGTGCAGTGGGATGTGGGCGGGGCTTAGGGGTGGTCAGCAGTGGTCACTGACACTTTTCTCAAAAATAGTGGGGAAGTGGACACATAGTGGGTTCGTGGACAGTGGAATTTGACGACGGACTTGGTGTTACAGACTCAGGGTGACCTACTGAGTGCAGTGGGATGTGGGCGGGGCTTAGGGGTGGTCAGCAGTGGTCACTGACACTTTTCTCAAAAATAGTGGGGAAGTGGACACATAGTGGGTTCGTGGACAGTGGAATTTGACGACGGGACTTGATGTTACAGACTCAGGGTGACCTACTGAGTGCAGTGGGATGTGGGCGGGCTTAGGGTGGTCAGCAGTGGTCACTGACACTTTTCTCAAAAATAATGGGGAAGTGGACACATAGTGGGTTGTGGACAATGGAATTTGACAACGGGACTTGGTGTTACAGATTCAGGGTGACCTACTGAGTGCAGTGGGATGTGGGCGGGGCTTAGGGGTGGTCAGCAGTGGTCACTGACACTTTTCTCAAAAAATAATGGGGAAGTGGACACATAGTGGGTTCGTGGACAGTGGAATTTGACGACGGACTTGGTGTTACAGACTCAGGGTGACCTACTGAGTGCAGTGGGATGTGGGCGGGGCTAAGGGGTGGTCAGCAGTGGTCACTGACACTTTTCTCAAAAATAGTGGGGAAGTGGACACATAGCGGGTTCTGTGGACAGTGGAATTTGACGACGGACTTGGTGTTACAGACTCAGGGTGACCTACTGAGTGCAGTGGGATGTGGGCGGGGCTTAGGGGTGGTCAGCAGTGGTCACTGACACTTTTCTCAAAAATAATGGGGAAGTGGACACATAGTGGGTTCGTGGACAGTGGAATTTGACGACGGGACTTGGTGTTACAGACTCAGGGTGACCTACTGAGTGCAGTGGGATGTGGGCGGGGCTTAGGGGTGGTCAGCAGTGGTCACTGACACTTTTCTCAAAAATAGTGGGGAAGTGGACACATAGTGGGTTCGTGGACAGTGGAATTTGACGACGGGACTTGGTGTTACAGACTCAGGGTGACCTACTGAGTGCAGTGGGATGTGGGCGGGGCTTAGGGGTGGTCAGCAGTGGTCACTGACACTTTTCTCAAAAATAGTGGGGAAGTGGACACATAGTGGGTTCGTGGACAGTGGAATTTGACGACGGGACTTGGTGTTACAGACTCAGGGTGACCTACTGAGTGCAGTGGGATGTGGGCGGGGCTTAGGGGTGGTCAGCAGTGGTCACTGACACTTTTCTCAAAAATAATGGGGAAGTGGACACATAGTGGGTCGTGGACAGTGGAATTTGACAACGGGACTTGGTGTTACAGATTCAGGGTGACCTACTGAGTGCAGTGGGATGTGGGCGGGGCTAAGGGGTGGTCAGCAGTGGTCACTGACACTTTTCTCAAAAATAGTGGGGAAGTGGACACATAGTGGGTTCGTGGACAGTGGAATTTGACGACGGACTTGGTGTTACAGACTCAGGTGACCTACTGAGTGCAGTGGGATGTGGGCGGGGCTTAGGGGTGGTCAGCAGTGGTCACTGACACTTTTCTCAAAAATAGTGGGGAAGTGGACACATAGTGGGTTCGTGGACAGTGGAATTTGACGACGGGACTTGATGTTACAGACTCAGGGTGACCTACTGAGTGCAGTGGGATGTGGGCGGGGCTTAGGGGTGGTCAGCAGTGGTCACTGACACTTTTCTCAAAAATAATGGGGAAGTGGACACATAGTGGGTTCGTGGACAATGGAATTTGACAACGGGACTTGGTGTTACAGATTCAGGGTGACCTACTGAGTGCAGTGGGATGTGGGCGGGGCTTAGGGGTGGTCAGCAGTGGTCACTGACACTTTTCTCAAAAATAATGGGAAGTGGACACATAGTGGGTTCGTGGACAATGGAATTTGACAACGGGACTTGGTGTTACAGATTCAGGGTGACCTACTGAGTGCAGTGGGATGTGGGTGGGGCTTAGGGGTGGTCAGCAGTGGTCACTGACACTTTTCTCAAAAATAGTGGGGAAGTGGACACATAGTGGGTTCGTGGACAGTGGAATTTGACGACGGGACTTGGTGTTACAGACTCAGGTGACCTACTGAGTGCAGTGGGATGTGGGCGGGCTTAGGGGTGGTCAGCAGTGGTCACTGACACTTTTCTCAAAAATAGTGGGGAAGTGGACACATAGTGGGTTCGTGGACAGTGGAATTTGACGACGGGACTTGGTGTTACAGACTCAGGGTGACCTACTGAGTGCAGTGGGATGTGGGCGGGGCTTAGGGGTGGTCAGCAGTGGTCACTGACACTTTTCTCAAAAATAGTGGGGAAGTGGACACATAGTGGGTTCGTGGACAGTGGAATTTGACGACGGGACTTGATGTTACAGACTCAGGGTGACCTACTGAGTGCAGTGGGATGTGGGCGGGGCTTAGGGGTGGTCAGCAGTGGTCACTGACACTTTTCTCAAAAATAATGGGGAAGTGGACACATAGTGGGTTCGTGGACAATGGAATTTGACAACGGGACTTGGTGTTACAGATTCAGGGTGACCTACTGAGTGCAGTGGGATGTGGGCGGGGCTTAGGGGTGGTCAGCAGTGGTCACTGACACTTTTCTCAAAAATAATGGGGAAGTGGACACATAGTGGGTTCGTGGACAGTGGAATTTGACGACGGGACTTGGTGTTACAGACTCAGGGTGACCTACTGAGTGCAGTGGGATGTGGGCGGGGCTAAGGGGTGGTCAGCAGTGGTCACTGACACTTTTCTCAAAAATAGTGGGGAAGTGGACACATAGCGGGTTCGTGGACAGTGGAATTTGACGACGGGACTTGGTGTTACAGACTCAGGGTGACCTACTGAGTGCAGTGGGATGTGGGCGGGGCTTAGGGGTGGTCAGCAGTGGTCACTGACACTTTTCTCAAAAATAATGGGGAAGTGGACACATAGTGGGTTCGTGGACAGTGGAATTTGACGACGGACTTGGTGTTACAGACTCAGGGTGACCTACTGAGTGCAGTGGGATGTGGGCGGGGCTTAGGGGTGGTCAGCAGTGGTCACTGACACTTTTCTCAAAAATAGTGGGGAAGTGGACACATAGTGGGTTCGTGGACAGTGGAATTTGACGACGGGACTTGGTGTTACAGACTCAGGGTGACCTACTGAGTGCAGTGGGATGTGGGGCTTAGGGGTGGTCAGCAGTGGTCACTGACACTTTTCTCAAAAATAGTGGGGAAGTGGACACATAGTGGGTTCGTGGACAGTGGAATTTGACGACGGGACTTGGTGTTACAGACTCAGGGTGACCTACTGAGTGCAGTGGGATGTGGGCGGGGCTTAGGGTGGTCAGCAGTGGTCACTGACACTTTTCTCAAAAATAGTGGGGAAGTGGACACATAGTGGGTTCGTGGACAGTGGAATTTGACAACGGGACTTGGTGTTACAGACTCAGGGTGACCTACTGAGTGCAGTGGGATGTGGGCGGGGCTTAGGGGTGGTCAGCAGTGGTCACTGACACTTTTCTCAAAAATAATGGGGAAGTGGACACATAGTGGGTTCGTGGACAGTGGAATTTGACAACGGGACTTAGTGTGACAGACTCAGGGTGACCTACTGAGTGCAGTAATATAGTTTGTATAATCATTTGAACTTTAATTAGTATGCCAACATTCATCATGTGTCATATGAATATAATGCAAATGGTAATCCCACTTCAGGCTTATTCAATGATATACATAGTAGGTTCGTGGACAGGGTGTTTTGTACATTTATGTTTAAATTATTGTGATAAAAACTATTTATCTGGTGTCAGCAAGCCCCCCTGAGTACAGCAATTCAAGTCCTGACTCAAAATTCTACTGTCCACGAACACACTATTTTGATACATTGAATAAATCTAAAGTGGGATCGCTGGATCTCGGCCATCTTAAGGGTTAGGGCCTTCAAACTTGGGCTCTGTATTCACCCTTGGGCCCTCTAACGGGGTGCCAAGTTTCAAAGAGATTAAAGAAAGTTTTTTGAGAACCAGGACCGGAGGCCCACTGTGGTCCCTCAGTTACCCGAGGACAGGCACCCTTTCTTGGGTACACAATGGACCAGAGTGGGCCTCCGGTCCTGGTTCTCAAAAATTCTTTAATCTTTTTGAAACTCTGCACCCTGTTAGAGGGCTCTGATGAGTACAGGAACCCGGGTTTGGTGGCACTAACCCTTAAGATGTCCGAGATCCAGCGATCCCACATTAGGTTTATTCAATGTAATGAAATAGTGGGTTCGTGGACAGTGCTTAGGAAGGTCCGATCGACTCGGGAGTGGACTACTTGCCACAGGCGTCATATAGTGGTATAAACAGTTTGGAACTTTATTTAGTATGCCAATATTCATTATGTGTCAAATTAATATAATGCAAATGGTTAATCCACTTATAGGCTGTGTATTTTGGAGGCTGGACAGGGTGTTTTTCCTTTGCTCTAAAATATTTTGATATGTTGTTCTGTACTCACTGGACCAGCGTGCAAAATTTGGGGCCCTGGGACCTTTCTGAACAAATCCCACTTGCCCATTATTTCAATGTATTTGTGTAGTGCGTTCACGGGCGCCTAGGAAAGGTTAATCGACTTGGGAGTGGACTCATTTTCATGCCCTCTAACAGTGCGTGCAAAGTTTCAAAAAGATTAAAGAAAGTTTGGAGAGGCCCGACATTGTTAAGGACAGGTCAAATAATGTGTAGGGTCAATGGGTCAGAACCCGTTATAGGCTGGTATTTTGGAGGCTCCAAAAATTCTTTAATCCTTTTGAAACTCTAGAGCCATCCTGTTTGATATGTTGTTCTGAGGGGCCACTGGAACCCAGGTTTGGTGGGGCCCTAACCCTTTCTGAACAAATCCCACTTGCCCATTATTTCAATGTAATGAAATAGTGCGTTCACGGACGGCGCTTAGGAAGGTCCGATCGACTCGGGAGTGGACTACTTTTTCTTGCCACAGGGCGTGGAAGCGGGTGGTAAAGTTTGGAGAGGCTACAACATTGTTAAGGGGTCAAATAATGTGTAGGGTCAATGGGTCAGAACCCGTTATAGGCTGTGTATTTTGGAGGCTGACATTTTTTCCTTTTGCTCTAGAGCCAGCCGCCTTTGATATGTTGTTCTGGGGGGCCACTGGAACCAGCGTGCAAAATTTGGGGCCCCTGGGACCTTTCTGAACAAATCCCACTTGCCCATTATTTCAATGTGTTTGTGTAGTGCGTTCACGGACGGCGCTTAGGAAGGTCCAATCGACTCGGGAGTGGACTCATTTTTCTCGTCACAGTGCATGGAAGCGGGTGGTAAAGTTTGGAGAGGCTACGACATTGTTAAGGGGTCAAATAATGTGTAGGGTCAATGGGTCAGAACCCGTTATAGGCTGAGTATTTTGGAGGCTGACATTTTTTCCTTTTGCTCTAGAGCCAGCCGCCTTTGATATGTTGTTCTGGGGGGCCACTGGAACCAGCGTGCAAAATTTGGGGCCCCTGGGACCTTTCTGAACAAATCCCACTTGCCCATTATTTCAATGTGTTTGTGTAGTGCGTTCACGGACGGCGCTTAGGAAGGTCCGATCGACTCGGGAGTGGACTCCTTTTTCTAGTCACAGTACGTGGAATCCTGTGGTAAAGTTTGGAGAGGCTACGACATTGTTAAGGGGTCAAAAAGTCAACTAAGGGTACTAACTTTAGGCCGTGAAAAGAAAAGTGTCTTTTTGATCATATTTTTTTTCCCCTTTGCTCTAGAGCTGTGCGCTTCGGATATGTTATTAAGGGGTACTCCAGGAGCCAGGGTGAAAAATTTGGGATTCCCACGTGCCCGTTTTCTCAATTTTTTCACCATTCGTTTTCCATGATCCCACTTCAGGCTTATTCAATGATCTAGATAGTGAGTTCGTGGACAGGGTGTTTTGTACATTTATGTTTAAATTATTGTGATAAAAACTATTTATCTGGTGTCAGCAAGCCCCGCTGAGTACAGCAATTCAAGTCCTGACTCAAAATTCTACTGTCCACGAACACACTATTTTGATACATTGAATAAATCAGTGCTGGATCGCCATCTTAAGGGTTAGGGCCTTCAAAACTTGGGCTCTGTATTCACTTGGGCCCTCTAACGGGGTGCCAAGTTTCAAAAAGATTAAAGAAAGTTTTTTGAGAACCAGGACCGGAAGCCCACTGTGGTCCCTCAGTTACACGAGGACAGGCACCCTTTCTCGGGTACACAATGGACCAGAGTGGGCCTCCGGTCCTGGTTCTCCAAAAAATTCTTTAATCTTTTTGAAACTCTGCATCCTGTTAGAGGGCTCTGAGGTGAGTACAGGAACCCAGGTTTGGTGGCCCTAACCCTTAAGATGGAGATCCAGCGATCCCACATTAGATTTATTCAATGTAATGAAATAGTGAGTTCGCGCTTAGGAAGGTCCGATCGACTCGGGAGTGGACTACTTTTTCTTGCCACAGGGCGTGGAAGCGGGTGGTAAAGTTTGGAGAGGCTACAACATTGTTAAGGGGTCAAATAATGTGTAGGGTCAATGGGTCAGAACCCGTTATAGGCTGTGTATTTTGGAGGCTGACATTTTTTCCTTTTGCTCTAGAGCCAGCCGCCTTTGATATGTTGTTCTGGGGGGCCACTGGAACCAGCGTGCAAAATTTGGGGCCCCTGGGACCTTTCTGAACAAATCCCACTTGCCCATTATTTCAATGTGTTTGTGTAGTGCGTTCACGGACGGCGCTTAGGAAGGTCCAATCGACTCGGGAGTGGACTCATTTTCTGCGTCACAGTGCGTGGAAGCGGGTGGTAAAGTTTGGAGAGGCTACGACATTGTTAAGGGGTCAAATAATGTGTAGGGTCAATGGGTCAGAACCCGTTATAGGCTGAGTATTTTGGAGGCTGACATTTTTTCCTTTTGCTCTAGAGCCAGCCGCCTTTGATATGTTGTTCTGGGGGGCCACTGGAACCAGCGTGCAAAATTTGGGGCCCCTGGGACCTTTCTGAACAAATCCCACTTGCCCATTATTTCAATGTGTTTGTGTAGTGCGTTCACGGACGGCGCTTAGGAAGGTCCGATCGACTCGGGAGTGGACTCCTTTTTCTAGTCACAGTACGTGGAATCCTGTGGTAAAGTTTGGAGAGGCTACGACATTGTTAAGGGTCAAAAAGTCAACTAAGGGTACTAACTTTACCGTGAAAAGAAAAGTGTCTTTTGATCATATTTTTTTCCCCTTTGCTCTAGAGCTGTGCGCGGATATGTTATTCTGGGGGCCACTGGAGCCAGGGTGAAAAATTTTGGGATTCTCTCACGTTGCCCATTTTTCAATGTATTTTCCATGATCCACACTTCAGGCTTATTCAATGATCTAGATAGTGGAGTGGACAGGTTTTTGTACATTTATGTTTAAATTATTGTGATAAAAACTATTTATCTGGTGTCAGCAAGCCCCGCTGAGTACATTCAAATCCTGACTCAGTCTACTGTCCACGAACACACTTGATACATTGAATAAATCTAGTGGATCGCTGGATCTCCATCTTTTGCTCTAGAGCCTTCAAACTTGGGCTCTGTATTCACCTTGTTCTAACGGGTGCCAAGTTTCAAAGATTGAAAGATTTGGACCCTGGGACCTTTCTGAACAAATCCCACTGTGGTCCCATTATTTCAAGGGACAGGCGTTCTGGGTGGGTACACAATGGACCAGAGTGGGCCTCAGGTCCTGGTTCTCCAAAACTTTTAAAATCTTTTTCAAACTCTGCACCCTGTTAGAGGGCTCTGGAGGTGAGTACAGGAACCCGGGTGTTGGTGGCACTAACCCTTAAGATGTCCGAGATCCAGCGATCCACATTAGGTTTATTCAATGTATCAAAAAAGTGGGTTCTTTTGGACAGTGGAATTTTTCTTTGTTATAGACTGTGCGGTGACCTACTGAGTGCAGTCATATAGCCATAAACATTGGAACTTTATTTAGTATGCCAATATTCATTATGTGTCAAATTAATATAATGCAAATGGTTAATCCCACTTCAGGCTTATTCAATGATATACATAGTAGGTTCGTGGACAGGGTGTTTTATGCATTTTCTCAAAATATTCTGATAAAAACTATTTATCTGTACTCAGGCAACCCCTGAGTCGGTATAATCAACTCCCTGCTCAAATTCACTGTCCACGAACTCACTATTTTTGATACATTGAATAAATCTAAAGTGGGATCGCTGGTTCTCGGCCCTGAAATGGTTAGGGCCTTCAAACTTGGGCTCTGTATTCATGCCCTCTAACAGGGTGCAAAGTTTCAAAAAGATTAAGAAAGTTTTTGAGAACCAGGACCGGAGGCCCACTGTGGTCCCTCAGTTACCCGAGGACAGGCACCCTTTCTCTGGACCAGAGTGGGCCTCCGGTCCTGGTTCTCCAAAAATTCTTTAATCTTTTTGAAACTCTGCATCCTGTTAGAGGGCTCTGAGGTGAGTACAGGAACCCAGGTTTGGTGGCCCTAACCCTTAAGATGGCCGAGATCCAGCGATCCCACATTAGATTTATTCAATGTAATGAAATAGTGCGGGAAGGTCCGATCGACTCGAGTGGACTACTTTTTCTTGCCACAGGGCGTGGAAGCGGGTGGTAAAGTTTGGAGAGGCTACAACATTGTTAAGGGGTCAAATAATGTGTAGGTCAGAACCCGTTATAGGCTGTGTATTTTGGAGGCTGACATTTTTTCCTTTTGCTCTAGAGCCAGCCGCCTTTGATATGTTGTTCTGGGGGGCCACTGGAACCAGCGTGCAAAATTTGGGGCCCCTGGGACCTTTCTGAACAAATCCCACTTGCCCATTATTTCAATGTGTTTGTGTAGTGCGTTCACGGACGGCGCTTAGGAAGGTCCAATCGACTCGGGAGTGGACTCCTTTTTCTCGCCACAGTGCGTGGAAGCGGGTGGTAAAGTTTGGAGAGGCTACGACATTGTTAAGGGTCAAATAATGTGTAGGGTCAATGGGTCAGAACCCGTTATAGGCTGAGTATTTTGGAGGCTGACATTTTTCCTTTTGCTCTAGAGCCAGCCGCCTTTGATATGTTGTTCTGGGGGGCCACTGGAACCAGCGTGCAAAATTTGGGGCCCCTGGGACCTTTCTGAACAAATCCCACTTGCCCATTATTTCAATGTATTTGTGTAGTGCGTTCACGGACGGCGCTTAGGAAGGTCCAATCGACTCGGGAGTGGACTCCTTTTTCTCACAGTGCATGGAAGCGGGTGGTAAAGTTTGGAGGCTACGACATTGTTAAGGGGTCAAATAATGTGTAGGGTCAATGGGTCAGAACCCGTTATAGGCTGTGTATTTTGGAGGCTGACATTTTTTCCTTTTGCTCTAGAGCCAGCCGCCTTTGATATGTTGTTCTGGGGGGCCACTGGAACCAGCGTGCAAAATTTGGGGCCCCTGGGACCTTTCTGAACAAATCCCAGTTGCCCATTATTTCAATGTATTTGTGTAGTGCGTTCACGGACGGCGCTTAGGAAGGTCCAATCGACTCGGGAGTGGACTCATTTTTCTCGTCACAGTGCATGGAAGCGGGTGGTAAAGTTTGGAGAGGCTACGACATTGTTAAGGGGTCAAATAATGTGTAGGGTCAATGGGTCAGAACCCGTTATAGGCTGTGTATTTTGGAGGCTGACATTTTTTCCTTTTGCTCTAGAGCCAGCCGCCTTTGATATGTTGTTCTGGGGGGCCACTGGAACCAGCGTGCAAAATTTGGGGCCCCTGGGACCTTTCTGAACAAATCCCACTTGCCCATTATTTCAATGTATTTGTGTAGTGCGTTCACGGACGGCGCTTAGGAAGGTCCAATCGACTCGGGAGTGGACTCATTTTTCGTCACAGTGCATGGAAGCGGGTGGTAAAGTTTGGAGAGGCTACGACATTGTTAAGGGGTCAAATAATGTGTAGGGTCAATGGGTCAGAACCCGTTATAGGCTGTGTATTTTGGAGGCTGACATTTTTCCTTTGCTCTAGAGCCAGCCCTTTGATATGTTGTTCTGGGGGCCACTGGAACCAGCGTGCAAAATTTGGGGCCCCTGGGACCTAATTCTGAAAAATCCCAGTTGCCCATTATTTCAATGTATTGTCTGTAGTGCGTTCGTGGACGGCGCTTAGAAAGGTCCGATCGACTCGGGAGTGGACTCCTTTTTCTAGTCACAGTGCGTGGAATCCTGTGGTAAAGTTTGGAGAGGCTACGACATTGTTAAGGGGTCAAAAAGTCAACTAAGGGTACTAACTTTAGGCCGTGAAAAGAAAAGTGTCTTTTGATCATATTTTTTCCCCTTTGCTCTAGAGCTGTGCGCTTGGATATGTTATTCAGGGTACTCCAGGAGCCAGGGTGAAAAATTTGGGATTCCCACGTGCCCGTTTTCTCAATTTTTCACCATTCGTTTCCATGATCCCACTTCAGGCTTATTCAATGATCTAGATAGTGGGTTCGTGGACAGGGTGTTTTGTACATTTATGTTTAAATTATTGTGATAAAAACTATTTATCTGGTGTCAGCAAGCCCCCCTGAGTACAGCAATTCAAGTCCTGACTCAAAATTCTACTGTCCACGAACACACTATTTTGATACATTGAATAAATCTAAAGTGGGATCGCTGGATCTCGGCCATCTTAAGGGTTAGGGCCTTCAAACTTGGGCTCTGTATTCACCCTTGGGCCCTCTAACGGGGTGCCAAGTTTCAAAAAGATTAAAGAAAGTTTTTTGAGAACCAGGACCGGAGGCCCACTGTGGTCCCTCAGTTACCCGAGGACAGGCACCCTTTCTCGGGTACACAATGGACCAGAGTGGGCCTCGGTCCTGGTTCTCAAAATTCTTTAATCTTTTGAAACTCTGCATCCTGTTAGAGGGCTCTGAGGTGAGTACAGGAACCCAGGGTTTGGTGGCCTAACCACTAAGATGGCAGATCAAGCGATCCCATTAGATTTATTCAATGTAATGAAATAGTGCGTTCAGGACGGCGCTTAGGAAGGTCCGATCGACTGGGAGTGGACTACTTTTTCTTGCCACAGGGCGTGGAGCGGGTGGTAAAGTTTGGAGGCTACAACATTGTTAAGGGGTCAAATAATGTGTAGGGTCAATGGGTCAGAACCCGTTATAGGCTGTGTTATTTTGGAGGCTGACGTTT
>CM044558.2:28700548-28840494 GCA_024416835.2 Perccottus glenii | reverse complement strand
AACTAAATTAATGAAGGTATTGCCATTGAAATAAATAAGTACTACTCGAGCCAGTTTATTTTAAATGTTTGTAATGGTTAAAAATTCAATTCATTTCAAATTTTATTATTAGGGACACAGAGCATCTGGTCCATAGAAATAAAATATCAGAGATACGGAACAAAAACAACAAGTACATTATAAATAAAGACAGGATCGCCAGTGTCTCCACATTCTAGAAGTAAATCTCACAGCGCTAATGTCTGTACAGACCAGAGCTTGTATTATATAATTAGCCAGTTTCAATAATCTGCACATAAAAAATAAATACAGAAGTGTATATCAGCTAGGGATGCACGATATTGGATTTTGGCCGATATTAGATATGCCGATATTTTCAAAATAATTTTGGCCGATGCCGATACCGATATATATATATACAAATTACAGTCAGAAAAATAGCGCCGGCTAGGCATAGCATACCGCGGCTTTAGGTGCATCATTAGCCTCCTGAAGCCAACATCTTCCACCACGCTAAACGGGTGGTTATCAAGAGCAATAAATTCAATTATTTTGTCGTTAAGATCTTTTACCTTTGGGTGGTCGCTGCTGTATTTTCTAGCTTTGTCAAAGGACTGAAGTAGAGGCTGCTGATGGGTTTTTGCCGGCATTTTTTCCTTCTTACTTTTTAAAAAGTCTTGGTGCTGCCCAGGATGACGGCTCTTAAGATGTGTAATCATATTTGTAGTGTTGAAAGACTGTTGTTTTACACCTCCTCGCATCAATTGTGCTTTACAAATATTGCAAATAGCAACTTTGTTATCTGTTTGACAGATCTCAAATGCCTCCACACAGCTGACATGTTGTAAGTTTAAGTTTGGCGCTCAAGCTACGTTCATGGTCGTCGCGCACATGAAACACGCCCCCCTATCGGTTTGGCTTATCGGCAGAAATATTCATATCGGCCGATGCCGATATTGGTCATTTTAAGCTTTTATCGGCCGATACCGATGTTGTGCCGATATTATCGTGCATCCCTAATATCAGCTGCACAAGCTCTTACACCACAATTTACAAACATTTCACTTGCACTACAACACGTGGCACCTTCAATAGCATCCTCATAGAGTGATTGTAGGCAACAGACAGTTTTTGCTATAAATAAATTGACATGTTTATTAAAATTACCAGTTTAACAAACTCCAAACAAATAGAAAAACATGATATTCCGATATAATTTGACATGAAACAGCTCCAATTGTTTTTTATTAAAACAGACACTAAAGATGTTAGACGCTTTGGTAATTCACAAAGTTGTGTCTAATCATCCCAGAAGAGTTAAAGTTGTTCTTGGGCTTATTAAATCCACAAATATTGACCTGATAATCCGACGTGGTTAGAAATTACAACATAGGGCTTATACGTCTATTTCTTGATTTTGAAAATTTGTAGGGATTCGTTTTTAGTCTTTGTATAATTTTTATGACTTTATTTTGTTTAGTTATTATATTGCTAAAACATTATTGAAATTACCAACTTATCAAGCCAAAACAGATTAATATAAACATGATATTCTGACATAATTGACACAGAACAGCTCCAGTTGTTGGTCGAGGCTGAGAAAAGTGCAGGACTCAAATTGATATAAGCTTCAAGTGATATTAGTTTGATATAAAACTACAAACAAACATTCAGATAATAACTCAGGCCAGATTAAGTATAACGTAACTGTAAGGTTATTTTTTTGACAAGCATTCATCTAACAAAGCCTATAGTTTATGCTTCTACGCGTAAATAAACTGACTTAAAGTAAAGTAAAAAGTTAAGTCCAATAGTTCTCACGTTTTTTCAAAATGATTTGTTTTCTTGAAGTAAATACGCACATTTAAAAGCATTTACATCGGAATTAGTTGTGTTTCAACTATTATTTGTGACATTTGCTTAAACTTTCATCGTTTTAAAATGCAAATATAACGTTTTGTCTGCACCAATAATCAAGTTAGCAAGCCAAAATAAATAGAAAAACGTATTGTTCTGGCTTAATCTAAAAGTAGAACAACTACAACTTTTGGTTATGTTTTAGTTAAACACGTCAATCAAATGCACACATGTCCCCCAAGTGCGTTTAGTTGAGTTAAATGGTCGATTTAGTTGAATTATATAGCGTTAGCATTTAGCTTCACGCACCGCCCAGTTTGACTGATCACTTCTCTGTTAGCATTAGCATTAGCCGTTAGCGCGGACTACAAACTGCGCGCTTATTCCGCCTCTTTGGGTTAAACGTTAACGAGCGGCGTCAGGTTTACCGCAAGAAACCGGCGTTAAACTGAGAAACAAAGCTGTATAATTCACCCCAAATGTAGATAAATTGCATAAAAAGGCGCTCTTACTGATTTGATGCGATTCTCTTTTTCCTCTCCAGCTTTCCAACTTAAACCGTCGCGTTTAAATCCAACAGTTTCCCGAAGATAACATGTGTCTCAAAGGTCTGGCATGATAAGGTTTTCCGACGAAACATTCCCGTTGATCGTGGAAGGGGTAAAAACACGGTGATTTCGTTGGAAAAATTGTGAAAAATTAAAGTTGAAGCGGTCGCTCCGAGATGGAGGCCATGTTTGGGAGCGACCGCAGCACAGCGTCACCGCAAGCGACAACAGTAAAGAAGTAGGGCTCGCAAAACACTCACTGTTCCACCGCTACGAACGCCTCTAACGCGTTTAATCCACGGTGAACCGTGAAATAGAAGCGTTATTTCGTGAGTAGAGGTGGCCACAGAGACGTGGGGTTACGGGGGTCAGTGTAAAAGCGTGTTAATTTGTTTGTGTTGTGTAAAAAAAAGTGTGTCTGACCCCGCGGAGGGATATACAGGAGGGCCGTTCTGGTGAAGCGGCTCGCTGTCATCAGACCGGAAGTCCCGGACTGGAGTGAGCAGTCGCGAGGAGCCGGATTGGAGACAGTGCACGTGCCCCCATCATGGAGCCAAGATCAAAAAAGAACTAATGTTATCAATAGAGCACTTTGGTCCTGCTAAATAGTGCTCCAAAGACAGTTAAATATACAGTAACCCCTGCCAAATACGGAGCAATACTAAGAGGCTCCACAAAACTAACTCTGCCAGATACTGATCCTCTTCTGTAAATACAGATCACTTCAGGGGCCGAAGGTTGTGACACTTAGAATTTAACCAGGTTTTAGATGGATTTAACCAGGTTTTAGATGGAACAGAACCGATTTTAGTTGGATTTGAAGAGGTTTTAGTTGGATTTGAACAGGTTTTAGTTGGATTTAAACAGGTTTAAGATAGATTGGAACAGGTTTAAGATAGATTTGAACAGGTTTTAGATGGATCTGAACAGGTTTTAGATGGTTTTGAACAGGTTTTAGTTGGATCTGAACAGGTTTAAGATGGATTTGATGAACAAATACTGTGTCCAAGGTTGAAGGTGTTTTAAACATGTTTCTTACTCCTGTTAAACTATTGACATAAATACATTAAGACTTTGTATGTGTGTGTGTGTGTGTGTGTGTGTGTGTGTGTGTGTGTGTGTTTTTTGGAGGATTTGGACAGTTTTGGAGTGGGTTAACTTGGACACACACTATTTAAATCCAACTGGAACCAGTTTCAGTCTGGTTACAGTTGGATTTAAACTGGTTCTAGACCAGAATTATAGCCCAAACACTTCCTATACATAAACTTTTATTTTTCTCTTCTTTTATAAATTAAACATACAATTAATATAAAACAAACACAATCCAAACTAATCTCAGGATGAGCTTGTGATAAACTCCACTCCTCGGTCCGTCACGTGGAAGGAGCTGGTTCTGAAACCTTGAGTCCTGGACGAGCAGTGGACGTTAAAAACCTGTCGTCTCCTCTGGTCTGTGCCTCCTGTTGCTGCGGCGCTGGGGACCGTCGCCTCTGGAGCAGATCAAACGGTGGGTCACCAGCCGCTGCCAGGAGCGACAGAGGTACGGCCGGTCCTGGTCACAAGAGGAGGAAGAGGAGGAGGAGGAGGAAGGTGCAGCAGAGGAAGAAGAAGGAGCAGTGGAGGTGTTTCTGCGAATGGAGTGACACGTGGCGAAAACGGTGATTCTGTAATCCCTGAGAAAACAGTTATCACCTCAAATCAGTACCAGACTAGAAATCAGCATTCAACAAACAATCATCATAAAACTGGATTTGTACAGGTCTGAAGTGGTGTTGACCTGAGCAGTCGTCCCAGCAGCTCGGCGCACTTGCTGAGCTTCTCTTCCTGTTTGGCGTAGCTGGCCCCGCCCTCGCTGCGGTCCAGCCAATAGAACGCCGAGATGCTGTCGATGAGGAGCAGCGCCAGAGCGGGCCTCGAGGAGAAGGAGGTCTCTAGGAAGTGAAGGGTCAGGAGCAGCTGAGAGGAAGAGGAGCAGTGGACGACGAGGAGACGGGACAGACAAGAGCGGAGCAATGCCTCATCTGGGCCACTAGAGGGAGCTGCAGGGACAGGACAGAGGGGGGTTAGACTTCAAAATAACCTTTAGCCTTTAACCTTTAAGTGCAGCGTCATGAGGTCAACAGTTTAGACGTTAGAAGGTTCCTTTTTTATTAAGGAAATGAGCAACAGCTCTGTTTTGACAAATCTGACTCCACTAAACTCAGGAAACAACGGGGGAAGTTAGGTTGAAGCACAACAGCTATATAAAAACTACACATCCCTAAAACTACAAAAAGCACCTGTTTTCCTACAGAGCGTTGAGTTTAATGCACTTAAACAAATCTAAGTGAGTCAGTAAAATGGACTATTTTAAAAAAGAGCTCTGTCCGACACTAGACTGTGCATGTATTTAATACATATTCATAAAAAACATCTCCAATCCATCCATTAAGGGTGTCTCAAGAACAATACCAGATTTCTCCAGTGCTTCCAAAGCTGTGGTTGTTCTCTGGTGTTAGCCATGTTTTCTAACAGTCTTTACATACAGTTTATGTCTCGTGGGGTTTCTTTTTTCCACCGGGAAAAACTAAAATGTTGCCACACACCATTTAAATGTGTTGAGGGCATCTTGAGACTGATCTCACCCTCGCCTTCCACCAGCTGGTCTCACCAGACACACTTTCACAAATATTGTCACTGTTTGTTCTGCCAGATCTCGTGGCACAAGATCTTGTCACACTCCATAGTCGTGTTCTGGTCCTGATCTGGCTGCAGTGGATTGTGGGATGCCAGTAAGTTTCAGTTAAGTTACTTTTCAGCCAAATCCAAGGCCGAGTCTGAATCAACACACTAATCCCTAGATAGTGCACTATCTAAGGATTACGCTATTTTGTGTTGGTGTCCAAATTTCTAGCTACACATAAGCTTATTTATATTAATACATATGTAACTAAAGTAGTGTGATAGTTTATTACAGAAGTCCATTATCAGCAGAGTCATGTGACTAACGGCGACAGAAAAACAGTTGTGCAGTGTCTGAGACCGTTCAATAATTGAGTCACTATATTGTCCTCTATGTAGTGCAGCTCTAGTGACCGAGGCGTTTGGGACAAAAGAGTGGACTCTTATTTATGAGCACATGGGGGTGAGTACTGGGGGTGATACTTTTTGCTGTTCGTACCTGTTCCTGCATTGAGCCTGTTGTCCAGGACGCTGACCAGCCGTAACATGTCCAGGCTGTAGTCGGTGTCGATGAAGACCACTCCCACCTCCAGCCCACCAGCCGAGAGCGGCAGCAGGCAGCGGCACAGGAGGTGATACAGCAGCTGCGTTCGACCTGGAAAACACACATCCGACGAGAAACAAGGAAAGAGATTTAACAAAAACACCAGGGTAAACACAGAGAGGACGGACGCCAAAGTCCTGACCTGTTCCCTCAGAGCCGTACACTTCGACCACTTCACCTGGAGACACAAACACAGCATTTCCACAAAATACTTCCATTCAGATTCAGTGGCACAATACAGTTTTAATGTAAAAGTCTATGGGATTCAAATAAAGTGTAGCAACATGTGTATATTTGCATTGTAATCAAATAGTAAAAATACACTGCATATGATTAACATTTAGTCAATAAATGGGGTTTATTGTGTTAAAAGGAAATGAGGAGACAGGACAGTCACCGTTGTCTGGGCCTCCATCTTCAGGAAACAGACGAGGTTCGAGGTCCTTCAGGCAACGACGAGCCTCCAGTCGAGCGAACAGCTGCAATCAATCAATTCTTTTGTCATTGGAGAACTTAGTGTGTCATTTTTCCAGTTTAATTCATTATTCAATAAATGTAAATATAAACCTTAATGGTGAGTTTGAACGTGCTTTTTAATCAGGACTTAACCGAGACTAAATGCAGGTCAAAAGTAGAACCAACCAGGACTAAAACTAGAGCAAAACCAGGGCAGATTCTAGGACTAAACTGGGCCTAAAGGAAATCTAGTCTGAGGACATAGCCAGGGCTAAACTAGGACTCAATATAGCACTAAACTGGGTCTATATCAGGACTAAACAAGTCTAAAGCAAATCTAAAAGTAGGACTAAACCAGTGCAATATATAGAACTAACTAGATCTAAACCAGGACTAAACAAGGATTAATCGGAGCTAAACTAGGACTAAAATAAGACTTAAGCAAGGAACAAACAAGCTCATATTAGGTTAAAACGAGGACTTAAACGAAGGATAAATCGCAACTTAACTAGATCTTGACGGACTTAAAGCAGACCTGAACCAGGACTAAAAGCAGGTCTAAACGAGGACTAAACGAGACTTAAAACAAGTCGAAAGCATTAGAATTTATTGCTATGAAGCTACTCCATTAGCATCAAAACACACTAAAATACCGAACTTTCGTTGTTCTAGTGTTAACTTTTATTTTTACATTTGTTTTTATTTGTAAATCCCTCTTAAATACAGTAGTTTCTGACCTGAGCCCCAGTTTCTGTCATTTTCAAAACAAACCCGCCGCCGCTTGTTTTTTACTTCCTTTTTCCTGTTCGTTTTACCGTAACGAACAGAAGAATATTATCTACCGTAATGCCAGACACGGTGTGCAAGAGATTTCTTATTCCAGTCAAGGAGTAAAATATAAAACTTTACAATAAACCTTATATTAAAAACTACTACCCTACATACTTAACCAATTTCAACATAAAAAACGGTGTTTCCTTTCTGTCTTTGGAAAAATGACAGACATAATTTTTTAAAAAAGTTTAATACAAACGTGACAATAAATATAAACATCTATTTTTCTGGATAAACTCTGATTCAACAAAAACAGCACCAGTGACAGGAAAAGCCTCTGAGGTAGACTTGAGTAATTACAGTGTTGAGAAAAAAAAGTGAACTAACAAAATACTATAATAAATGAAGCTAAAAGTTAGTAAACAACACAAATACTTTGTAGGAATTTAGCTTTGAAATATAATAATCTCATGGAATTTTAATGGTTTGACAAAGACATTCCATGTATTCAGTCAAAATCTGACGGAACAATAGACAACTCAAAGTCCTGTCAAGTTTATTCAAACAAAATAAAATGCCTGCGTTATTACATTTTAAAAATACATGCAAAGAGTGATATTTGAAGTTAATTTGTTTGGAAAATTGAGTGGCTTTTTTTCAAATTGAGAGGTCTAGGACCAAACCAGGACTAAATCAAGTCTAAACTAGGAACAAAGTGTTCGTAAATCAGGAGTGTAGTCCACTTGCGATCCATTTAGTTCATTCAAATGCAAAAAGCCCGGGGCTCACATTTCAATCGAACCATATCTGAGTTCAGTTCAAACGCTCTGAGACCTCTGTTTAAAGGGGTCTTGTTGTAGGTTTGGTGGATCTGAAAGTTTGTCGGGGGTATTCACATTTATCCAAGTGACCCACACCAACAGAGCAAACATCAACCAATCACTCAAATCTCAACCAAAAGATTAAACTCAAATTACAGCAAGACTAAAGAAAAACTAAACCAGGACCAACTGAAGACTAAACTGGATTTGATCGGCTAATATTTGCTGCAGGTCTGAACCAGGACTAATCTAAGACTTTATTTAGGTCTTGAAATGTCTGTCCAAGGGTAAGTCTGGTGTTTGTTACAGAGAGAGGTGTTATTAATGTTAGTTTAGTCTTAGGTTCGGTTCAGGTTTAGTCCTAGGACCTGATTTATTCTTTGTTTTTTTCCATGGGTTATCTCTGGTTTAGTTCTAGGTTTAGTCTAAAATGTAGGATATAGTCCTTGTTTAATCCTGGTCAAGTCCTGTTATTTTTGTTTTTGGTTTAATGTTATTTTGCACCAGTTTAGAACAAGTTTTCAGTTCTGGTAATCACAAACCAATCAGAGTAGACTGTGCACAGGGGGCGGAGCTTAAAGACATAACATTACATTTTTACGACAGCTTATACAAGATGGAAAAAAAAAACAGTTTATATTTTTCAAAACCTAAATCTAAACTAGTTTTTTATTTTTGAGAACTTGAAAAACAGTGTTGAACATAACCGCGTCAGAACGTATTAAACACATGAACAGAATATGTCGAGGCAATAGTATGTAGTAGGCTGTGATGTTACAGGCTTTGGGTATTGGCTTTAAGTTTGACAATTTCTGAAGTAGTAACAGTAGCTTTAACCTTTTACAGAGCCCACTCAGAGACAAAAACTAACCCATGGCTGCTTTTTGCACTGTGTTCTGGACTTCCTAAGACTGTAGTATGGCCCTAATGATTGGTCTCAAGACTGGTCTTAAGGCTATTTTGAAAACCTCATGGTCTTGTCTGAAACTAATTTTTACTCGGTCCCGGGCCTCTAAACCAACCAAAAACAAACATTAAATAAAAAACAAATTATTTTCTATTTTCTAGACTGGACTAACTCTGTCTCCTTCACCAAACACTGAAAGGAACACTGTCCTAAGAAAACTGGACTTGGATATTTTAAATAGATTTTGTGAAAGACAAAATTAACATTTTTGGACTATTACAAACGAGTCGTGTAAAACTGTGCCAACTATTCTCTTGTATCTATAAAGTGTATCATGCACTGGTCTTGGTCTTGACTGGGTCTTTATCTAAAAGGTCTGTGTCATTTAGTGACTAAATCAATCATGTATGTTGCTGTAGTTTGACGACACAAGGTGGTATTATTGTACTTTGTCCCGTGTCGAGGTCTTGATGCATGAGGATGATATCTTTAGCTCCTTTTTTTAACCCTCCCCAGTCGTCTGCTTCACCTCGAGGTTTCTTCCACCACAGTCTTTTCCGTTTTGGTTTCCTCACAACGGTTCTTTCCTGCTCAACACTCTCCCATTGGTCGTTCATTTGAGAAGCCCCGCCCACAAACACACTTCCCACTTTTAAATCTTCCCCATTTACAATTCCTAGTTGGGTTTTATCAGCTGCGTTTTGATTGGCCAATTCCCTCTGTCTGTTTTGGTCACCTACATGCTCGAGTAACGCAATCATCTCACAAGCCCCGCCCACATCCCTTTCTGTTTTTATTTCTTCTGGACATACAACGTAATTAAACTGTTCAATATTCTCAAATTCATAAAAGGCTTCGCAATCTCCGTCGGAATCTTCGCTATCACTCCTCGCCCTCATCTTCACGAGAAATTTGGGACGTAGATCTAATTCTGGATTCTCCGTTTGTTGATTTGCAGATTTATTTTGTCCACTTAACCTTTCCTTGAGTTTTCCTTGACTTTTTAGCTTTGGTTTTGGAGCTTTCTGTTTGGTCCATTTTCTGTCAGGACCTAAAACTAACATCTTACAAGCTCCGCCCAAACTGTCATCTTTTAGCACTTCGTTTTCCAAACTCATCTCTGTCTCCTCTTCTTTTATCGGCCATTTTGAATCGTCTCCATCTTCTTTAACCGTGCCAATCATCTCAGAAGCACCGCCCACCTCTGTATTTACTGTTTGGATCTTTCTCGGTCTTCCTCGTCGCCCTTTTTTAACCGTTTTCTGCTCGTCAGGACATAGCTGCTGGTAACTTTTCTCTAACAGATCTTCAGATTCCAGCAGGTATCTTATCGGCGGACCTACCATTGTACGTCTAGGCCGTTCTATCTGCTTGGTAAAAAACGTTTTTGATTGTATTTTAAAATCGTTCGGTTTATTCTGTTTCTGGCTATTTTTTTTCGGCCTTCCTGGTCGTCTTCTTTGGACTCCGTTGTGCCACTGCTTTACCAGCTCTCTGTTTTCCATTGTAACATGAGTTAGCTGTCCGATCGCTTCATCAACCTCTACAATATTCAACGGAGCTTCTTTCTCATTCCCAGTTGGGTTTTGCAACTCTCTACACTTTCCAGATATTCCGCCTTCTTTCATTCCCGGTTGTAACATTTGATTCCCAGCTATCGAACAATCAGAAGTCTCCTTTGAAGCTATTTTTTTAGCCTGCAACAACAATTTTTTCTTGGCTTTCAACAATTCAGAACTAGCAGTTGAAGTACATTGCTTTGCAACCGTTTCTTCCATTTTATCTTGCTTTATAGTTTCATTCTGTAATTTTAAAGCTAGCATACTTTGTGTTTCTTTCTGTTGTTCTTGCTCTATAGTTTTATTCTGCAAATTCAAACAATCAGAAGCCCCCTTTGAAGCTTTCAAATGCGGATTTGAGTCCACTAACGTTTGGTTCTTTGTTTTTAACAATTTAGAACAACCAATTAAAGCAAGTGAACTTTGCATTTCCTGTGTTTCTTGTTTTATTGTTTTATTCTGCAAATTCGACCGATCAGAAGCCTTTTCTGAAAATGTCAAATGTGGATTCTCACAAGTTTTCTCATTTTTTTCTATATTCTCAAATATCAGCCAATCAAGAGCCTCCTTTGACGCCATTTTGTGAGGATCTCCACTGATTCGCTCTTCACTTTTTAACTTCTGTTTACTCACTTTTGTCGGAGATTTACCGTAAGTTTGTTGTAGGTTTTTTAACTTTTGTTTTTTAGCTTCTTTTGGGGATTCATTGGTCTCGTTTAAGGGGTACTTGTCCACATTTAGCTTTACTTTTTCCTTTAACAGTGGCTTTTTGTTCTTTTGCAAAACTGTTCTGTATAAAGGAAGTGGGCGGGGCTTAATGTGGTATATGTTGAACTTTTCTATTTCCAAAGGTGTTTTGATTGGTTGGTTTGGCTGCTTTATATCCTCCAGTCCATTTGTATCCAAACGTTTACCTACGTTTGGTTCTTTGGACGGGCTTTCGTGTTTCTCAAACCGTCCAACTTTGACGGATCTTTTTGACAAATCATGTAACACAGATTGTTGTAAGCAAACAAACTTCTGAATTTGCGTTTTGTCCGTTTGTTTGCAGTTTTCTCCCGTCTTTACGTCCTGCCCCACCATATAAATCTTTCTTTTCAGCCTCTGTTCGTTTTGCATCTAGATTCATGTCGTAGTCCCCCTGGTATCTAACCGGTAACCCAACAGTGTTCCTCCTCGGCCTCGGATGCTCTTTCCCCTTCGACGGTTTGATCTGAGCGGTTCTTCTTCTTCTGCATCTTTTTGTCTTGGTCTCAGCGTCCGAAGATGATTGAACGACTCGTTTCTTTGAATTCTTGATGAAATCCCGCCGCTTCAGCCCGTGGACCGGCGGGCGTCCCCTTCTTCGTTTGACAGGGGGTCTGTCTTCGGGAAAGAACTCATCTGTAGAAGAAGAAAAAGATTGAATATGAAAATCTAACTCAAATGCCACATTGAATAGTAAACAGTCAGTGAGAGTATGCTCAGAGCTGTGGTGCATTCACTGACAGCAGACCCAGCTGTAATAACTCTGAGAAGTAACCTGAGAGTTTATTTGACAGTGACCTCAATGACTACATATTAAATCTAAAAAACAAAGAGTGCGGCAGAGGCTTAGAGGCTACAGTCACAACCACTTGTTGATTGGTTGTGACAAGGTTTTATGCTACAATTTGGTAAAACTAGTTTGATAAATGATAAACATTGCGCTTAATTAAATTTACAGAGCTACTAGACCCTTGTTTCATTTGATATAGGGTCATTCTGACCTCTTCAAAGTTTTGGGGTTTTGTAATGGAGCGCTCACACTGAAGTCAAATAATTAAATGATATTGTCTTGATTGACATGTCTTCCGACGCTTAAACAATTGGTGTTTCTAATCTCCATGTGCCTCTTTTTTGATTGTTCAAGTCAATATGATATAAGGGGGCATTCAGCGCGAGGAGGATCATTTAAATTTTCAAAGAGGGAGTGCCTCGTTTCTTGTATTTAATGCAGTGACATTGTTTTTATTTATCCCCAGCCTTTTATTGATTAGAGCTGGAGCTGTGGTGCATTCACTCACAGCTGTAATAACTCATTAAAAAACAAAAAAAAAAACAATACAACAATAATGCATATGCCACCCTGAGCAGCTGAGGTGCAGTTACAGGAGCTGCACAGTATTTATCTGACATCAGACATTTGAAAGAACCCACCTTGATGAGGTTTGCTCAGTTCTTCTTCGTCTGAACTCAAAGGAGCGATGAATCCCATCTCCTCCAAAAAGTCTGGGCTCTGTCTCAGTAAAGCTGTGGGCGACTCGCCGCAGGACGGCAGGTCACACAGAGGCATGCTGGGTAAGGACAGGTCACACAGAGGCATGCTGGGTAAGGACAGGTCACACTGAGGCATGCTGGGTAAGGACAGCTCGGCCTGGTCGTCCTGGAACAGGGGAGTACAGTCGGAGTCCTGAGGGTCCGCTCGTGTGGGAGAAGAGCAGAGGAGCACGGTGGATAACGTCGGAGGAGAGTAGAACATGGCACTGTCCTGCTGAGAGCTGCAGTGCTGCCACAGAGCGCCCCCTCCTGGTTCATCCGCTCTGACAGAGACACAGCGCCACGGGACATCACATGACCCTGAAACGCAGAGACAACCTTCACAATTAGGACCAGTGCAGCGGAAGGGTCTGAAGATCTTAGCTCTTGGAATAAAAACTACTGCGGGGCTCTTCATTTATGTTGACAGCCCTCTTTGATGTTCCGATCGAGCACATGAGGAAGATGTCTCAGGCCAGAAGAGACAGGAAGTGTGTGAGCAGTACAATAAAGACACTAATTATCACCACCTCAGAATCACACCCGGACCCTTGGGACATGCCCAGGGTGCTCTGTTGTGAGAACATTTATGTTGCACACTGTGTGAGCTGATAATGCGAGTGCCGTACCCGAGAAGGAGTCGGCTCATTTGTCCGATGGCTCCGTGTTAGCTCGGTCCTCATTGACTAATCACTCGACCAGAGGCTGTGACATCACCACAAACAAGCCCGAGGCGGGAGGTAGACTTCCTAAATGCATGTATGAGGTCTAACCTGTTTTCCTGCAGCTGAGGCCGAGCAGATCCACCTGAACGGCCACGTCGCTGTGTCCTGTGGAGTCGCTCTGACAGCCCACCTCTCTGCGCTCGTCCTCGGGCCGCTCCCACTGACAGCCCACCTCACAGGTACTCCTCTGCACCTCCTCCGCCTGAGCCTCCAGCGCCTGCCACAACATAAACACATGGATGTTACACAGATCAACCTTTTAACTCTGGAGCCGAGGCAGAGGACAAAGTGCAGAATAAAAACACAGATTAGTGTGTCTCTGATTCAATCATTGATTTGATTCATTCAGGGTTAGTTTTCAGGGTTAACTTTCTTCATGGAATAGCTCTACAATTAATTAATTTGACACGGCAGAAAAAAAAAATATAAAACACAGCACTGGAACATAATAAAAGCTATAAAGAAATGCTTCCAAAAACGTTTAAAAAAATAGTGTTAGTCCACCATTTTAAGTGACGTTCCACCCGTTTGATGACGTTCGTTCATGTTTATCAACACAAAAGTAGAATTCAAATTTTTCTAAAGATTGAATAAGATAAAAAAAGATATTTACTAAAATAGTTTATTGAAAAAATACTTTAAAGTCCTATTTTATCTTTAATTGTGAAATAGTGCTAGTCCTACTCAACAAAGACTGGATGAGAGAGATGCTTTTCTGAGCGGGTACGTTTTCAGAGTTAGATTCTGCTCAAATTTAAAGTTATCACAATTTTGTTTAACATCAACCTGTTCTTTCAGCTCCAGCTCGTTTTATCACGTCTTTCACTGATTTCCAGTTTTGTTTGTAACACTGGCTTTATGTAAGAACCTTAAAGACCACATAATATAGCTGCAATGCGAGTTTCTACAAAAAAAAAACGTTTGAAAGAATCCATCTAAATACCATTCCCCACGTTTTAAGGGCCCTCGCTTTGGCCCCAGCGCTGCCACGACCCCAGCTGCAACTACATGTCCGCTGTTTTTACGCCACTAAGACTCACAAAGAGCCTTTAAAACAAGATAAAGATCTGTAAAAATGCTGAATACTATATATAACAAGCTAATACAGTGGTTTATTGAGGTTAAGTTGAATGTTTCTTCGCACAAAAAAGTGAAAGTTTTTGCTTGTTTCTCACCAAAAACATGGTCCCGGCGTCAGTTCAGCGCTCGGTTTGATTAATAGTCATGTTTAATGTTGGAAAAGTGAAGTCAGAAGCGTAGAAAGTCGTTTTATTCAAGCAAAAGCAGTTAGCAGCTGCTGTGTGTGCGCGCTACATAACAACAAAAGACAGCGCGCCACCGCAGCGACGTCTCCTCCAGTGGACGGGAGGAGAACTGCAGCCACAGGGACGACTGAGGATGACACTATAATTATTATACAATCTATGACTAGAACTAATAACAACGACTGACATCACTCACACATACAATATAATTATAGCCATACATTCTAGAGATGCACCAACATGAAAACTCTGGGCCAAAAACTAAACCAAAGGTTGCACTTGGATAAAAACCGATACCAAAACGTTTTTCATTAAAAAAACAATAAGGTTTTCTTTGTATTAAAAAAAACTTTTATTGACGAAAAAAAATAACAAGGCAATAATTGTTTTAACAATAACAAAACTATTCTTCAAGTTCTTTTTGTAACAAAATTGTGGGAAAAAAAGCTGCTTTTTTACTTTAATTTTAAATTACTGTTCAAAACAACAGTGCAGAAGAAAACAGAAGAAAACAGCCTAAATCCTTTAAACAACAAAACTATACAAAATATACTAAATTGTTCTGCTTTTAATTTTAACAGAAGAGTCAGGTTTCTCTTTTGTGCCTAACCTAACCCTAACCCTAACCCTAACCCTAACCCTAACCCTAAGTACCTGCGTGCAGGCCATGCAAGCAAAGGAAAGCGGCCTGTGTCAAGTGGAATCTCACTTCTGGTAGTTCTGCTAGATACGTTTCCAGTTGTTATGAGGCTGAGCTTGATGTAACTTTGCTGTGGGTCGGGACGCTTTCCTGTAGAATTGAATCAAACATATCACTTTAAGGGAGCCGAGCCAAAAGAGCTGAATCTTTGAGAAGAGACGGATTTCTCATCACTAGATATTGCATCGCTGCTGTCCTCTGGAACTTTAAAGCGTTTCCACAACATACTCTGTCTTTGATGCGTACAGGCATAATGACAGCTCGAGTGAGACGGGAACATGGGAAAGGTTTACATTTTGGCCGATTCATTTTCAGGATTCTAACCCTTTAAATGCCATGAAAACATGATGTCACTGTTATTATGAAAAACACTGATAATGTGTCAAACTGTAGATTACACTGATTACATATTTAGGGGTCTCTTGTCGAGGGTCCGTAGAAGGAGCACAATCGTAACCACATACAAATATTAATGCTATGAACTTTTGAATATTTGGTAGTTTTGAGCAGAGCTGAAATGGTTTTAGAGGTATATGTGGAAAAAAAGTAGAAAACAATATTGATGAATGATCATTTGATAATTTATTTTATTAGTTTCTGTTCATCTACATTTTTGTCAGTTGTGTATAACAGACTTGAACTAGACTAGATTAAAAAAAATATGTCACAAAAGAAACATTTTGCAGAAGTTTTTTGTGCCAAAGTTCTCTTGAGAAGTTTATTTGTGGGCGCGGGTTCTGCAGAGACTGCCTCTCTTCATACCCCGACCATTTTACTTCATCTGGAGACTTCTGTTGCCCCCAGTGTAGAAAAAAACCCAGATTAATGGAGGAATGCTGATTATTAAAAAGTAAGACTCTACTTTATCATATTACAAACTTATTTTGTTGTAGTTCTCCTTCTCAGACATGGATCAGCAGGCTTTAGAGGAACATAAACAGACATCTGCAGACTGCACATTCTAAGGTCAGTGGGTGAAAGCTAACAGCTGGTTCCATGTGTTCTCAGTGAAACATGGACCAGAACAGTGGCTGTTGGTTTTATTGTGATGTAAACTGAGCCACTGGTTTCCACCAGGCCAAAGAAAATGTTGAAGCAGAACCACAATAAAGCATGAAAAATAGGTTATTTTAAAACATAACTTGCCACAGTAACACAATAAAATGTTGGTTTTCTAAATAAATGTGTCTTAAAATGTGATCTGCTCTTCAAGGGTATTGACAAACATAATGTGTCTAAAAACCAAAAAACCTCATAGTACTTGTGGAAAAAGTATGTGAACCCTTGAGTTAATGACCTCAAAAAAGCTTATTGGACTCAGGTTTTAGCACACCTGTTAAGATAATAATCTAATAAACAAATGAATTAATTAAATAAGCTGGAAAAGGTTACAAAGTTATTTCAAAGACTTTAGAAATTCACCAGTCTACAGTTAGACCAACAATCTACAAATGGAGACGCTTTGGGACTGTTGCTACTCTACCAAGAAGTGGTACCAGTCAAAATGACACCAAGAGCACAACAAAGACTCATCAATGACTTAAAGAAACAAACCTGAATGACCAAAGATTTGAAGGCATCATTGGAACTTGCTAACATCTCTGTTCATGAGTCTACAATACGTCAAACACTGAACAAGCTTCATATCATCAAGAAAACATCATCCCAACTGTAAAGTCTGGAGGAGGAAACATCAGGGTCTGACCAGCTTCAATCACTGAGAGGAAGATGAATTCTAAAATATATCAGACAATTCTTCAGGATAATGTGAGGATGTCTGTACGTCAACAACCCACAACGACGCACAAGTCCACAACAGAATGGCTTCCTTAAAACAAAATCTGCCTTTGGGTGGGGCCAAGTCAGAGCCCAGACCTCGACCCAACAGAGATGCTCTGGACTGACTTGAAGAGGGTCAAACACATGAGACGTCCAGAGAATATGACAGAGCTAAAGCCATTCTGCAGGAAGAATGGACTAAAAATCCTCCGATGTGCAAGTCGGGTCCAGAGCTACAGCAAGCGCCTGGTGGAGGTTATTCCTGTATCTCTGATGGTCTGGGACTGCATCCATCCCCTGGAGCCCTGACCTGAAGATCAAAGGTAAAGACATCGCTACCAGGCACTCGTTTTTACCTGCTCTGGTATAACACAGTTCTAATTCTGAAGTCCATGTTTACAAAGAGACCCACATTAATCCCTGAAGGGAGCTGTATCTTGTTTTTTTTCTGTTCAGACTGAAGTGTAGCACATTGACGGAGGAGAGCTGTTCGGTTTTAACCACAGCTCTGAACTCCAACCCCTCTCATCTGAAAAGTCTGGACCTGACAGAAAACAGTGTTTGTGATGATGGAGTACAGCAGCTGTGTGACTTTCTGCAGAGTTCAGATTGTAAACATTTTCTTTCTTTAATTCCATATTTTATTTATATTTTATCTTTCAGACTGAGTTACTGCCGTGTCAGAGGTCGACTGCTCGGCGCTGGCCTCAGAACTCAAGTCCAACCTCTTTGGTCTCAGAAATCTGGATCTCAGCACAAACAGACTGAAGGACTCTGATATGAAGCTGCTGGGGTCATTTCAACAAAGTGTGGATTCTAAACTAGGACAGTAGACGTTAAATTATCAGTTCAAATCCAACTAAAACCTGCTCAAATACAAAGAAAACATTTTAACCAATCCTACATTGGCACTAAAGCTCTCCTTGTTCGGTTTTCTTCTCTCTTCAGACGACTGCTCTGAGACCTGCCACAAAGGGTTAAAATTAAACAAAAAAACTTTTATTTCAGAAGTGTGGCTCTAAGAACAGCCCGTGTCCGCGTGGGTTTTCTTTATTTATAAAAATAAAAATAAAAAGAGGCGGGGTAAACCCTGGACAGTGTTTGTTGCAGGGCTGACAGATTTTTTACAATTTTCAATATTTCATCTTTTTCAACACTGTCAACTATTTACTTTATCAATTTGTTGGACATCTTAAACTTCAAGAATTGATTATGGATTTTTTTTTATTAAAGAGCTGTTTACTGCACTAATTCTGTTGTGGATGCTACATTACTTCAGGGGCTCTTTCTTTTGGTGAATTTTTACAGCAGCTAAATCTGAACCAGCGTCTACGAAGCTGGAGCAGGAGATTTAGAGGTAACTTTGGGTTTAACCCTGGGTTTTTAATTTCAGAAGCTCTCTGATGAAAGTGAACACATAAACACGCTCTGGAGCACGTTCAGTTTCAGGCAGACGATAGAAACACAACCAACTGAGCACTCAGGGACGAGAAACAAGCTGCTGGTGTTGAGGAGTGCTCAGAATGGGTTTAACTCTCAGCATTATATTGAAGTCCACTGATTAATAGACAATTTAATGCAACATTTAAACAGTAAACCCCACTTCTGTTGGTTATTAGTCTTTAGTTAAGTACATTTACATTTATTCATTTATCAGACGCTTTTATCCACTGAGCCACTGCGGCCCCAGTGTAGTGTAGTGTAGTGTAGTGTAGTGCAGTGTAGTGTAGTGTAGTGCAGTGTAGTGTAGTGTAGTGTAGTATAGTGTAGTGCAGTGCAGTGTACTGTAGTGTAGTGTAGTGTTGTGTAAGTGTAGTGTAGTGTAGTGCAGTGTAGTGTAGTGTACTGTAGTGTAGTATAGTGTAGTGCAGTGTAGTGTACTGTAGTGTAGTGTAGTGTCGTGTTGTGTAGTGTACTGTAGTGTACTGTAGTGTAGTGCAGTGTAGTGTAGTGCAGTGTAGTGTAGTGTACTGTAGTGTAGTGCAGTGTAGTGTAGTGTAGTGTACTGTAGTGTAGTGTAGTGTAGTGCAGTGTACTGTAGTGTAGTGTAGTGTACTGTACTGTACTGTAGTAGTGTAGTGCAGTGTAGTGTCGTGTCGTGGTCGTGGTCGTGGTCGTGTCGCAGTGCAGTGTAGTGCAGTGTAGTGTAGTGTAGTGTAGTGTAGTGCAGTGTAGTGTAGTGTAGTGTAGTGTAGTGTACTGTAGTGTAGTGTAGTGTACTGTAGTGTAGTGTAGTGTAGTGTAGTGTAGTGTAGTGCAGTGTAGTGTAGTGTAGTGTAGTGTAGTGCAGTGTAGTGTAGTGTAGTGTAGTGTAGTGCAGTGTACTGTAGTGTAGTGTAGTGTAGTGCAGTGTAGTGTAGTGTAGTGTAGTGTAGTGCAGTGCTGTGTAGTGTAGTGTAGTGTACTGTAGTGTAGTATAGTGTCGGTCGTGGTCGTCGGTCGCGGTCGTAGTGCAGTGTAGTGCAGTGTAGTGTAGTGTAGTGTAGTGCAGTGTAGTGTAGTGTAGTGTAGTGTAGTGCAGTGTAGTGTAGTGTAGTGTAGTGTAGTGTACTGTAGTGTAGTGTACTGTAGTGTAGTGTAGTGTACTTTAGTGTAGTGTAGTGAACTGTACTGTAGTATAGTGTTGTGTCGTGTCGTGTCGTGTAGTGTAGTGCAGTGTAGTGCAGTGTAGTGTAGTGTAGTGTAGTGTAGTGCAGTGTAAGTGTAGTGTAGTGTAGTGTAGTGTAGTGTAGCGTAGTGTACTGTAGCAGTGTAGTGTAGTGTAGTGCAGTGTAGTGTAGTGTAGTGCAGTGTAGTGTAGTGTAGTGTACTGTAGTGTAGTGTAGTGCAGTGTAGTGTAGTGTAGTGTAGTGTAGTGCAGTGCAGTGTACTGTAGTGTACTGTAGTGTAGTGTAGTGTAGTGTAGTGTAGTGCAGTGTACTGTAGTGTACTGTAGTGTAGTGTACTGTAGTGTAGTGTAGTGTAGTGTAGTGTAGTGTAGTGTAGTGTACTGTAGTGTAGTGTAGTGTAGTAGTGTAGTGTAGTGTAGTGTACTGTAGTGTAGTGTAGTGCAGTGTAGTGTAGTGTAGTGTAGTGTAGCGTAGTGTACTGTAGTGTAGTGTAGTGTAGTGTAGTGCAGTGTAGTGTAGTGTACTGTAGTGTAGTGTAGTGCAGTGTAGTGTAGTGTAGTGTACTGTAGTGTAGTGTACTGTAGTGTAGTGTAGTGTAGTGTAGTGTAGTGCAGTGTACTGTAGTGTACTGTAGTGTAGTGTACTGTAGTGTAGTGTAGTGTAGTGTAGTGTAGTGTAGTGCAGTGTAGTGTAGTGTAGTGTAGTGTAGCGTAGTGTACTGTAGTGTAGTGTAGTGTAGTGTAGTGCAGTGTAGTGTAGTGTACTGTAGTGTAGTGTAGTGCAGTGTAGTGTAGTGTAGTGTACTGTAGTGTAGTGTAGTGCAGTGTAGTGTAGTGTAGTGTAGTGTAGTGCAGTGCAGTGTACTGTAGTGTACTGTAGTGTAGTGTAGTGTAGTGTAGTGCAGTGTAGTGTAGTGTAGTGTACTGTAGTGTAGTGTACTGTAGTGTAGTGTAGTGTAGTGTAGTGTAGTGCAGTGTACTGTAGTGTACTGTAGTGTAGTGTACTGTAGTGTAGTGTAGTGTAGTGTAGTGCAGTGTAGTGCAGTGTACTGTAGTGTAGTGTACTGTAGTGTAGTGTAGTGTAGTGTAGTGTACTGTAGTGTAGTGTAGTGTAGTGTAGTGCAGTGTACTGTAGTGTACTGTAGTAGTGTAGTGTACTGTAGTGTAGTGTAGTGTAGTGTAGTGTACTGTAGTGCAGTGTAGTGTAGTGTAGTGTAGTGTAGTGCAGTGTACTGTAGTGTAGTGTAGTGTAGTGTAGTGCACTGTAGTGTAGTGTAGTGTAGTGTGGTGTAGTGTAGTGTAGTGTAGTGTAGTGTAGTGTAGTGCAGTGTAGTGTAGTGTAGTGTACTGTACTGTAGTGCAGTGTAGTGTAGTGTAGTGTAGTGTAGTGCAGTGTAGTGTAGTGCAGTGTAGTGTAGTGTAGTGTAGTGTAGTGTAGTGTAGTGTAGTGCAGTGTAGTGTAGTGTAGTGTAGTGTAGTGTAGTGCAGTGTAGTGTAGTGTAGTGTAGTGTAGTGTAGTGTAGTGTAGTGTAGTGCAGTGCAGTGCAGTGCAGTGTAGTGTAGTGTAGTGCAGTGCAGTGCAGTGTAGTGTAGTGTAGTGTACTGTAGTGTAGTGTAGTGTAGTGTAGTGTAGTGTAGTGTGGTGTAGTGCAGTGCAGTGCAGTGTAGTGTCGTGTCGTGTCGTGTCGTGCAGTGCAGTGCAGTGCAGTGTAGTGTAGTGTAGTGTAGTGTAGTGTAGTGTAGTGTAGTGTACGTGCTGTTCAGTCATGAGTGCGTGTGACATGGGCAGCTTACATCTGGAAAGACACCATCAAAGCTGAAAGGTTTATCCAAGTTCTAGAACAACATATGCTCCCGTCCAGACGTCGTCTCTTTCAGGGAAGACCTTACATCCGGTTCTGAAATAGACAAATCTTTCACCCAAAGAAAACACGTGGAGCATCATAAAGAGGAAGATGTGACAAAGAAGACCTGAGACAGTTGAGCAACTAGAAGGTTGTATTAGACAAGACTGAGACAATGTTCTAAGAATACGTTATCCTTATATTCTCCAGAGAGACACAAAGACATAAACATGACACAAGTGGAACAGGCTGAGGTTTGTTTGGAAAAGTAAACAGTACATGAGATTGTATATGAGTGCAGTAGAAGCTGTAGGAGGCGTATCTTTCACACACACTCCCCAGAACAAGCTCCAGAGGCACAAGTCCTTCAGACGTCTGGTTCATGTTTGGATTAACATGAAGGACCTGACACGATCAGATCTGACATGACCTGAAGAGAACTAGGAGCACCACTAACTAGAAACAAGAGGAAATGAACAATGATTAGAACAGACAACATTCCTATTTCCCAGACGTTTGCAGACTGTTCTAAAAAGAAGAGGTAAACATGGCCTTGTCCAAACCTTTTTGAGACGTTGATGCAGGTTTGTGGCAGGTCCCAGTCACTTTGGGTTGAAGTTTATTTTTGTGTAAAGTTGCTCTGTTTTCTCATGTTCCACTTGGATGTAATCAGGGTTATTTCCCTCAGACTCTCTTCTGACATGTTTTGTGTCGGTACATGTCATGAAAAGTCTGCACGGTCAATATTAACCCTTTTATATCATCATATTTTCTTAAGGAACTAAGCAGCACTTTATAATAACTACACACTATACAGCCTTCAATCATTTACAAAGCTTTACTTCGACAATAATAAACCCTATTTATAAACTGAATTCTATGTAAATAATATTTTGGCTAATCTCTGCTAATGTTGTGTTGTAGGTGTTGCCAAGACTAATATACCTTTATAATAAATGGCATAATCTTTATACATCTTTATACATATTTGTGCTAAACTTATTTTTATGAAATGAAGGTGTTTCTGATGCTTTTTAAGGAAACACATTTAGGATTTTACAGGTGTTTTTCACGTTTTAACGTTTGTGAGCATTAGAAAAGCCAGGACAGTATAAACAATGGAATCCCCCAGTGTCATTTCATTTACTGTAAATTTATTAATAAAGAAATTACACCAATTACTGGTATTTGATGTCACGGTTATTTTCTATTCATTTGAAATTTTTTGTGATTATATATTGTTTATTCCCGACCATTACTCCTTAAACCTTTTCTTTTGTTTCCTGTAAAACTAATAAAACCAATCATATTGTTTTAATAATATAATTAAACTTGTTTTTAGTTGATTTGAGTGAAATGTGTTGTTTTTGTGGGTTTTATTTGAAGCAGACGTAGTTGAAGAAGTCAGAGACAAAGATAAAATAAGAGAATAAAACAAAGTCCTCACTGAGTCTGTCTGCTTCAGGACATCTTCATAAATAATAAAGTACTTTTGGTTTGGTTTCTGTAAATATTAAAGTCAAATACAGCAGAAAACTACAAACATGGCTGACAGCACGAGGAGACTTTACAGCTGCAGAGCTCAACTTAAGAACTAGAATTAAAGCAGTACAAGCATCTTTTATGAATGAATAAAAACAACTATAGAAACAACTACAACTACGAACAAAATATTTGAACTCATAAAATCAGAGTCCAGCAGAGGGCGCTCTTTCATTAGATTTAACTGAGACCAGCCTCGAGAGGGAACAAGGATATTTAGATTGAAATAAAAAGGATCGAGACAAACTGCTTCTAAACAATTATTTACAATTATTTCCAGAAAAATCATAAAGAAAACTATATTTAAATTATATTCAGTTATTTTTATAGGTTTATTATTATTCTCTGTTTTAATAAATTATACACAATCTGTCATTTTTGTGTCATTTTGGAAAAAAAACACATTTAATTATTTTGTTTTGGAAAAACATCTTCTACTAAACCTGTTCAAATCCAACTAAAACCTGTTCAAATCCATCTAAAACCTGTTCAAATCCAACTAAAACCTGTTCAAATCCAACTAAAACCTGTTCAAGTCCATCTAAAACCTTTTCAAATCCAACTAAAACCTGTTCAAATCCAACTAAAACCTGTTCAAATCCATCTAAAACCTTTTCAAATCCAACTAAAACCTGTTCAAATCCAACTAAAACCTGTTCAAATCCATCTAAAACCTTTTCAAATCCAACTAAAACCTGTTCAAATCCAACTAAAACCTGTTCAAATCCATCTAAAACCTGTTCAAATCCAACTAAAACCTGTTCAAATCCATCTAAAACCTGTTCAAATCCAACTAAAACCTGTTCAAATCCAACTAAAACCTGTTCAAATCCATCTAAAACCTGTTCAAATCCATCTAAAACCTGTTCAAATCCAACTAAAACCTGTTCAAATCCAACTAAAACCTGTTTAAATCCAACTAAAACCTGTTCAAATCCATCTAAAACCTGTTCAAATCCAACTAAAACATGTTCAAATCCAACTAAAACCTGTTCAAATCCAACTAAAACCTGTTCAAATCCATCTAAAACCTGTTCAAATCCAACTAAAACCTGTTCAAATCCATCTAAAACCTGTTTAAATCCAACTAAAACATGTTCAAATCCAACTAAAACATGTTCAAATCCAACTAAAACCTGTTCAAGTCCATCTAAAACCTGTTCAAATCCAACTAAAACCTGTTCAAGTCCATCTAAAACCTGTTCAAATCCAACTAAACCTGTTTAAATCCAACTAAAACCTGTTCAAATCCAACTAAAACCTGTTCAGATCCATCTAAAACCTTTTCAAATCCAACTAAAACCTGTTCAAATCCATCTAAAACCTGTTCAAATCCATCTAAAACCTTTCAAATCCAACTAAAACCTGTTTAAGTCCAACTAAAACCTGTTCAAGTCCAACTAAAACCTGTTCAAGTCCAACTAAAACCTGTTCAAATCCATCTAAAACCTGTTCAAGTCCAACTAAAACCTGTTCAAGTCCATCTAAAACCTTTTCAATATAATATTTTTTATATAAAAATAACAGTTACATTTAAAGGGTTTAAAATCCATTTATGAATAATATATTTTACAGTTAAACTTTTATTTCTGACCAAAACATTACATTTTTACAAAAACAGGATTATTTCCACAATGGCCCTAAAAATATTCCATAACCTTTAAAAAAACAATTGAAGAGAAAATAAATCTAAACAAAGTCAAAAACATCTGCTCTTTGTCCAAAGGCTCTGTTTTATTTAATAATTAATGAATCAATCAGAAATAATCCTAAAGATAAAGATAAGAGCTGCAGCTCATTGAACGTATTGTAGCAAATAAAACCTGACGAGTGGAAAAGAACCATTTTATAAAACAATATGAACACAGTTAAATCTGAATCATTCGACACAAACGTCTTTAGAATCACTTCTGAAAGACTTTTTCAGACGGACCCTCAGTCGGACAAACTTTAATCTCTTTGGTTTTAGCTTCACCTGCTTCTCCAACAAAGAAATAAGGAAAGATCTTCTCAGTGAAAGTGTCTTTGTGAGAGCAGATAAGAGTCATGTGATCAGCGTCGTAGAAGGACACCTGTCCCCCGTCGTAGTCCAGCTGCACCTGGATCTTCTCAGGACGTCCCATCAGGTTCAGTTTTTAACAACATCAAAGTATTCTCCACTGTCATGCCATAAAGACCAGACTCCATTTTCTGGTAAATCATCACAGTCCTTCTTCCTGTCGACTGACTCTTTAACTAAACCTATCAACCAGAAAGGATGGTCCCCCACCTCCACGTCCCACTGGTGTCTCCCTGAGCTGAAGCCCTCTGAGCCCAGGACAGTGGGGTATTCAGTGAATCTCTCTGGATTTAAAGGGACCTGCTGATGTTCAGGTTCTCCACATCTCACGCTGCTCAGATCCTCAGACAGATAGAGCCATCGATGAGCAGTGTTTGTGTCGAGAAGGACAGGGCTGTACTGGACCAGGCTCCTCATCTTCTCCCAGACTTTAAAGCCCAGGTTTCCCAGGACTCGGGCCTGGTTTATCAGGAGTCCTGACCCCGGCTGTGGGTGGGGCTGTGAGGCCTGGGCCTGGGCCTGGCTCTGAGTGAGGCTGTAGTGTGTGAGAAAAGCCCTGCTGTCTCTCTGCAGCTGCTGCTCCACAGCGTGGATGCTCTGGGACAGAGAGGACAGCTGCTCCCGGATGCTCTCCAGCTCTGGGTTCAGGCTGTGGGCCTGGCGCCGCTGCTCCTCTCTCAGCTCTGCCAAACGAGACTCCTGCTCCTCTTTGAGGAACTGGTGCAGCCGGTCGAACAGGGCTTGGATCTGTTCCTCGCAGTGCTCCGCCTGTTTCTCTGAGTGTCGCAGCATTTCCTCGTAGCTTTCCTCCACCTCTCTGACCCGCTCTCTCTTTTCTGTGAGAGACTGGAGGTCTGATCGGAGCTGCTTCAGCTCACTCACTGCTGTCTCCACAGGAACCACCGTGTGCTGTTGGTGCAGAGAGAACTCACAGACGGGACACAGCGCTCGGGCCTCGTCTCGACAGAACAGTGGAGGAACCTCTGGGTGTTTGCTGCAGACCTTCTCTCCTGTTTGTGCCTCCGATCCAGCTTTCAGTTTCTCAGTAAACGCCACAGCCAGTTCTCTCAGAGCAAAGTTTATGATTAGATTATCTTTAGAAGACGTCCTTCTACAAATAGGACAGGTTCTGCAGTTGTTTTTGTCCCAGTGGTCCTGGAGGCAGCTGGAGCAGAAGCTGTGGCCACAGCTCAGAGACACAGGCTCTTTAAACGTCTCCAAACACACAGGACAGGACAGAGCCTCAGCCATCGTAATCACACTTGATCAAAACTCACCAAATCCTCTTTGAATGTCTCAGAGAAGAGCTGCTGCTGTGAGTTTTAGAGACAGACGTTTGTGAAGTCGACGCAGCTCTGTGTCACATGAACAAATACTTTAACTTCCTCATATTTACCTGGAGTCACACCCAGGTGTTGTTCTGTTGTTCTCCAGCAGAGGGAGCTGTTGGCTTTTCTTTAACGACACCTCAGTCACTTTTGATCTGATTCTGAACAAAACCAACCTTTGAACACAACATAAACCTGATATATGTCGGTTTAATCATTAACTCTTGCACAAGAACAGTTTTCTCTTAAATTTTGTTTTGTTTTTTATTTTTATGTTGGTAAGTTTCAGGAAGAATAATTTGTACCTGAACAGTCGACTGTGACGTGATCAGTCTTTATAATAATGTCAGATCCTCACGTGCAGTAGATCACAGTTTGGAGAAGCAGACAGGAGCACAGTGTTTGTGGAATAAGTTCTGTTAATGAGGCCAACACAACAATCTGCAGCTTCAGGCTCTTCATCAGAAACATTTACAGGAGTTTATTCTGAGTCAGCATCACATCAACAGCACTTAATATGTAAAGGTTTAGACCTGGTTTAGACCTGGTTTAGACCTGGTTTAGACCTGGTTTAGACCTGTTTAGTCCTGGTTTAGTCCTGGTTTAGACCTGGTTTAGTCCTGGTTTAGACCTGGTTTACACCTGGTTTAGACCTGGTTTAGACCTGGTTTAGTCCTGGTTTAGACCTGGTTTAGACCTGGTTTAGAACCGGTTTAGTCCTGCTTTAGACCTGGTTTAGACCTGGTTTAGACCTGGTTTAGTCCTGGTTTAGTCCTGGTTTAGACCTGGTTTAGACCCGGTTTAGACCCGGTTTAGATCTGGTTTAGACCTGGTTTAGACCTGGTTTAGTCCTGGTTTAGACCTGGTTTAGACCCGGTTTAGACCCGGTTTAGACCCGGTTTAGACCCGGTTTAGATCTGGTTTAGACCTGGTTTAGACCCGGTTTAGATCTGGTTTAGACCCGGTTTAGACCCGGTTTAGACCTGGTTTAGACCTGGTTTAGTCCTGGTTTAGTCCTGGTTTAGACCTGGTTTAGTCCTGGTTTAGTCCTGGTTTAGTCCTGGTTTAGACCTGGTTTAGTACTGGTTTAGACCTGGTTTAGTCCTGGTTTAGACCTGGTTTAGACCCGGTTTAGACCCGGTTTAGATCTGGTTTAGACCTGGTTTAGACCCGGTTTAGATCTGGTTTAGACCCGGTTTAGACCCGGTTTAGACCTGGTTTAGACCTGGTTTAGTCCTGGTTTAGTCCTGGTTTAGACCTGGTTTAGTCCTGGTTTAGTCCTGGTTTAGTCCTGGTTTAGACCTGGTTTAGTACTGGTTTAGACCTGGTTTAGACCCGGTTTAGACCCGGTTTAGATCTGGTTTAGACCTGGTTTAGACCCGGTTTAGACCCGGTTTAGATCTGGTTTAGACCCGGTTTAGACCCGGTTTAGACCTGGTTTAGACCTGGTTTAGTCCTGGTTTAGTCCTGGTTTAGACCTGGTTTAGACCTGGTTTAGTCCTGGTTTAGTCCTGGTTTAGTCCTGGTTTAGTCCTGGTTTAGACCTGGTTTAGTCCTGGTTTAGACACGGTTTAGTCCTGGTTTAGTCCTGGTTTAGACCTGGTTTAGTCCTGGTTTAGACCTGGTTTAGACCCGGTTTAGACCCGGTTTAGATCTGGTTTAGACCTGGTTTAGACCCGGTTTAGATCTGGTTTAGACCCGGTTTAGACCCGGTTTAGACCCGGTTTAGACCTGGTTTAGTCCTGGTTTAGTCCTGGTTTAGACCTGGTTTAGACCTGGTTTAGTCCTGGTTTAGTCCTGGTTTAGTCCTGGTTTAGACCTGGTTTAGACCTGGTTTAGTCCTGGTTTATTCCTGGTTTAGACCTGGTTTAGTCCTGGTTTAGACCTGGTTTAGACCTAGTTTAGACCTGGTTTAGTCCTGGTTTAGACCTGGTTTAGACCTGGTTTAGACCCGGTTTAGACCCGGTTTAGATCTGGTTTAGTCCTGGTTTAGTCCTGGTTTAGTCCCGGTTTAGACCTGGTTTAGACCTGGTTTAGACCTGGTTAAGTCCTGGTTTAGACCTGGTTTAGACCTGGTTTAGACCTGGTTTAGTCCTGGTTTAGTCCTGGTTTAGACCTGGTTTAGACCTGGTTTAGTCCTGGTTTAGTCCTGGTTTAGTCCTGGTTTAGACCTGGTTTAGTCCTGGTTTAGACCTGGTTTAGACCTAGTTTAGTCCTGGTTTAGTCCTGGTTTAGTCCTGGTTTAGACCTGGTTTAGTCCTGGTTTAGTCCTGGTTTAGACCTGGTTTAGACCTGGTTTAGTCCTGGTTTAGTCCTGGTTTAGTCCTGGTTTAGTCCTGGTTTAGACCTGGTTTAGACCTGGTTTAGTCCTGGTTTAGTCCTGGTTTAGACCTGGTTTAGACCTGGTTTAGACCTGGTTTAGTCCTGGTTTAGTCCTGGTTTAGACCTGGTGTAGACCTGGTTTAGACCTGGTTTAGACCTGGTTTAGACCTGGTTTAGACCTGGTTTAGTCCTGGTTTAGTCCTGGTTTAGTCCTGGTTTAGACCTGGTTTAGACCCGGTTTAGACCTGGTTTAGACCCGGTTTAGACCCGGTTTAGACCTGGTTTAGACCTGGTTTAGTCCTGGTTTAGACCTGGTTTAGACCCGGTTTAGACCCGGTTTAGACCTGGTTTAGACCTAGTTTAGACCTGGTTTAGTCCTGGTTTAGACCTGGTTTAGTCCTGGTTTAGTCCTGGTTTAGACCTGGTTTAGACCTGGTTTAGTCCTGGTTTAGTCCTGGTTTAGACCTGGTTTAGTCCTGGTTTAGTCCTGGTTTAGACCTGGTTTAGTCCTGGTTTAGACACGGTTTAGTCCTGGTTTAGTCCTGGTTTAGACCTGGTTTAGTCCTGGTTTAGACCTGGTTTAGACCCGGTTTAGACCCTGTTTAGATCCGGTTTAGACCCGGTTTAGACCCGGTTTAGATCTGGTTTAGACCCGGTTTAGACCTGGTTTAGACCTGGTTTAGTCCTGGTTTAGACCTGGTTTAGACCTGGTTTAGACCTGGTTTAGTCCTGGTTTAGTCCTGGTTTAGTCCTGGTTTAGACCTGGTTTAGTCCTGGTTTAGTCCTGGTTTAGTCCTGGTTTAGACCTGGTTTAGACCTGGTTTAGTCCTGGTTTAGTCCTGGTTTAGTCCTGGTTTAGTCCTGGTTTAGACCTGGTTTAGACCTGGTTTAGACCTGGTTTAGACCTGGTTTAGACCTAGTTTAGACCTGGTTTAGTCCTGGTTTAGACCTGGTTTAGACCTGGTTTAGACCTAATTTAGACCTGGTTTAGTCCTGGTTTAGACCTGGTTTAGTTCATGTTTAGACCCGGTTTAGACCTGGTTTAGATCTGGTTTAGACCTGGTTTAGACCTGGTTTAGTTCATGTTTAGACCCGGTTTAGACCTGGTTTAGATCTGGTTTAGACCTGGTTTAGACCTGGTTTAGTTCATGTTTAGACCCGGTTTAGACCTGGTTTAGTCCTGGTTTAGACCTAGTTTAGACCTGGTTTAGTCCTGGTTTAGACCTGGTTTAGACCTGGTTTAGTCCTGGTTTAGACCTAGTTTAGACCTGGTTTAGACCTGGTTTAGTCCTGGTTTAGACCTGGTTTAGACCTGGTTTAGTCCTGGTTTAGACCTAGTTTAGACCTGGTTTAGACCAGGTTTAGACCTAGTTTAGACCTGGTTTAGTCCTGGTTTAGACCTGGTTTAGACCTGGTTTAGTCCTGGTTTAGACCTGGTTTAGTCCTGGTTTAGTCCTGGTTTAGACCTGGTTTAGACCTGGTTTAGTCCTGGTTTAGTCCTGGTTTAGACCTGGTTTAGATCTGGTTTAGACCTGGTTTAGTCCTGGTTTAGTCCTGGTTTAGACCTGGTTTAGATCTGGTTTAGACCTGGTTTAGACCTGGTTTAGTCCTGGTTTAGACCTGGTTTAGACCTGGTTTAGTCCTGGTTTAGACCTGGTTTAGTCCTGGTTTAGACCTGGTTTAGATCTGGTTTAGACCTGGTTTAGTCCTGGTTTAGTCCTGGTTTAGACCTGGTTTAGACCTGGTTTAGACCTGGTTTAGACCTAGTTTAGACCTGGTTTAGTCCTGGTTTAGACCTGGTTTAGTCCTGGTTTAGACCTGGTTTAGTCCTGGTTTAGACCTGGTTTAGACCTGGTTTAGACCTGGTTTAGACCTGGTTTAGACCTGGTTTAGTCCTGGTTTAGACCTGGTTTAGACCTGGTTTAGACCTAGTTTAGACCTGGTTTAGTCCTGGTTTAGACCCGGTTTAGACCTGGTTTAGATCTGGTTTAGACCTGGTTTAGACCTGGTTTAGTTCATGTTTAGACCCGGTTTAGACCTGGTTTAGTCCTGGTTTAGACCTAGTTTAGACCTGGTTTAGACCTGGTTTAGACCTGGTTTAGACCTGGTTTAGACCTGGTTTAGACCTAGTTTAGACCTGGTTTAGTCCTGGTTTAGACCTGGTTTAGTCCTGGTTTAGACCTGGTTTAGTCCTGGTTTAGTCCTGGTTTAGACCTGGTTTAGACCTGGTTTAGACCTGGTTTAGTCCTGGTTTAGTCCTGGTTTAGTCCTGGTTCTTTTTCTAACTTCGCTCGGTGTTTCACTATGGGAATCGCTTTGGGCGTGACCAACTACGGAAGCTCTTATGACACCACGTCTGTCTTAGACAGACAGGTCGACCTGTGATCCAGGCTCCGCCCCCACCCATATCACTCAGGTCGACCTCCCCCAAACTCATTCGCGCTTTCTTCCCGTGAGGGACTACTAGCTCTCTTAGCACTTCCAACATCCTTGCTGGTTTTCGCTAAACTGTTCATCAGGCGGACCGTCATTGGATTACGCCACCGAACGCGACATCAGTTGGATTGGATAGTGTTGAGTGACATCGTTTTCGGAATAGTGTTCACGTCAAGGTGAGCTATTCTGTTCCAAATATCGCGTATTATATTGCTATAAACGCTTCAGGCTTCACGTTGCTAAGGCGAGCCTCTATAGGGCTTACTACCCTTCTAGATCCAGACTAACGTGTTGTGACGAGTCTACTTTTTCTACTCTTCAGCGTCATGTCGACGGTCATTACCCCCGCCAAAGGGAATGATTCGAAGAACAGGGAGGTTGTATCCCGCCCGTGTCCATCTTCATGTGGAGCAACCATCTCGGCAGGGACCCTCACCCAATGTGCATCGTGTGTATGGGCCCAAACACGCTCAAACGCCGCCATGCGGACCCACAGACGCAGCGCCACTGTGCTGCCATACCAGTGAAAATTTTAGAAAGAAGGCTGAGAGTTGCGGTGGCTAACCGACAGGACCCATGTCTGTCAGGAGCTACCGCGAAACCTATGGCTACGGACCATCAACCGCAAGCTACCACTAGCTGGGCGGACATGATGGAAGCCGAATCCCCGGACATGCCTCCTCTGTTTGAAGGCCTTCTTACACAGGAGGAGGAGAGACCGGGTGATGAGGACTCAGATGGCGATGCTAATTCTGACCTCCTCGACTTGGACATGGACGAAGAGGAGGAGGAAGACAACTCTCCCCTCCCCGTCCAACAGTATAGACCGCCAAGCACGACCGACTCTGCCTCGCAGGTAGACAGTAACCTGTACGAGGTGTGCAAACGAGCCGCGGCTAAGCTGGGCCTAGCTTGGCCCGCGGCGCAAGATGCGGAGGGATCTGAGAGGGACCTCTATGATGGAAAAAGGCTGCCGCCCGCTCAACCCACCGCTAAACAACTCCTGCCCGCTGTGCCTGCGTGCATGAAAGAGATGTCTCGCCATTGGTGCAGCCCCTTTAAGAGCAAGCTCCCGGCCAAGGGACATACGAAGCTGGAGATTCAGGGGATGGGAGAACTGGGGTTGACCGGACCCCCAGCGGTAGAGTCTTCAGTGGCCTATCATCTCCACCCGAATCGACGCTCTATTTCCGCCTCGCAGATTTCGCTGCCAAACAAGATGGAACGTCTCACAGCGTCCGTCTATCAGCGCATGTATAAATACGCGGCACAGTCAGTGTGCTCGCTAAATGCAGTGACTTTACTGTCAGCATATCAGGCAGAGATTCTGGAGGAGATGGGGCGACAGCTAGATACAGGAGTGCCGAACCCAGCACTTTGGGACGAAATATGTGTGGTCAATGATTTAATTCTCCGCTCTTCCCGTGGAGCGGTTCAGGGGTGTGGCCGCGTGATGGGCCTGGCCGTCTCAGGTGAGAGAGCGTTATGGCTAAACCTGTCAGGACTGAGTGACGCTCAAAAAGCGGAGGTGATGGACGCTACGTACGACCCAACCAAGGGTCTGTTCGGTCCAGCTCTCGAAAAGATGAGAGAAACTAGCACCCTCAGAAAACAAGAGGATGAAGCTTTCAACCTCTGTTTACCTCGCAAGCTAGCACAACGCCCACCCGCTCAGCCAGCGCGACAGAGCTTTACAGCATCCGCTGCGGTGAGAGGGAGACAGACGGGGGCTAGAAACATGAGACCCGCTCCCAGCGGACAAACTGGCCAACGTCCGAGGTCGGATGGCTCCGGACCATGGGGAAAGCATTCATTTGCGGCCGCGGCGGCTAAAAACCGCCGCCCACCCCGAGGAACGGAAGAAAAACGCACGACCTAACACACGCATGTTCCCTGCACTTCTCTCTCCGCCTATAAAGAGAAGGAGGGTTTCCAGCCCGGTTCTGAGTTCAGGAAGGGCTCTCATTGTAAGTTCTCCTCAGGTTCAGAAACAGGAGAAAATTGTTCAACAGTGTCACCAAGCACTCACAAGGTGTGTTCAAACGCCTGTCAGTTCAGGGGAATTCACAATAAAGAATGCACTATCGCATCCAAGCCACGAGCTAAGGGCGAGGTGCTCCCAATTTTAAAACACAAATCAATAAACGCTTTCAATATCGCAGCCAGGCAGACAGCCGAGGCGATATTTCACATAAACCCCAAAGGAAAATCGCACCTCCTAGCGTCACCACTAGGGGAGCGCACGCCTTCCAGTGGGGGCAAGCACAGAGACTGTAATGACGTCATCAGGTGCGCCGAGGAAGAAGTATACAAGGGACCTCTTGCGCCCTGCATACTCAATTGGCGCGCATGCGCAGCACACCCGTGGGTTCTAAATACAATTTCACGGGGGTACAGACTTCAATTTGCCATGAAACCACCCAGATTCAATGGTATGATAGTCTCTGTGGCCGAGGGAGAGTCAGCTCGCGTCCTGGCAGCCGAGATCAACACGCTTTTAGACAAAAGAGCGATCAGAGTGGTGCCAGGGGAAGAATGCTGTCAGGGTTTTACTCCGTTACTTTGTGATCCCAAAGAAGGAGAGCACGCCCTGCGCCCAATCTTAGATCTTCGGGTGTTAAACAAGCACCTAAGAAAGTACTCATTCAAAATGCTGTCACACAGATCGCTTTGTCGGGCAATCCGCAGAAACGACTGGTTCGTGACGATAGATCTGTCAGATGCGTATTTTCACATAAGCGTTTACCCGTCTCACAGAAAATATCTCAGGTTTGCATACCGAGGCACTGCTTACGAGTATCAAACTATTCCGTTCGGGCTGTCTTTAGCTCCGAGGGTTTTCAGCAAATGCGTGGAAGCGGCTCTATTCCGTTGAGAAACAACGGGATAAGAATATTGTCTTACATAGACGATTATCTGATATGCTCCTCGCCAAAAGAGCAAGCAATCAGAGACACAGATACGGTGTTAATTCATCTCAGCAACCTGGGATTCAGAATAAACATGAAAAGAGCCGTTTAGAGCCCTCTCAATACACAGAATACTTGGGGCTCAGTATAAACTCCTCTCTCATCGAGTCACTCTGACAGAGGAGAATCAAATCTTTCACTCAGTGTCTCTCCTGTTTTCAGACGGGAGAGTAGTCCCGTTTCAGACTGTGCTTGCGGATGCTGGGTCTAATGGCCTCAGTGATTTCGGTAGTACAGCTGGGACTTCTCATGATGAGAGATTTTCAGCGCTGGGTCGCGCACCTGCGTCTGTGCTCTCGGCGACATCTCAGTCGACCGGTGAGAATAACTCAGGTGTGCGAGGGCGCTCAGACAGTGGGAAAGCCCGCGACGCTCAGAACGGGGATTCCCTTGGGGGCAGTGACGTCAAGAGTTACTATGACGACGGACGCCTCACTGAAAGGCTGGGGAGCAACGCTGATGGGCAGAGTTGTAAATGGCGTGTGGGCTCCACATCTGATTCACAAACACATAAATTACTTGGAGCTGCTAGCTGTGTTTCTAGCTCTGAAACATTTTTTGGGCTTCATAAGGGGCCAGCACGTGTTAGTAAAGACAGACAATTCAACAGTAGTTGCCTATATCAATCGGCAGGGGGGCACACGCTCTCTTCAACTACATCTGTAACAGCCCTTGGCTCCTTAATAATGGCAGAGAGTCTCTAACGGGTGCAATCCTTTTATTCCTTTGTAATCACGAGCACCGTGAAAACTAAAATAAACACACAAATATGCTTATTAATAACTTTAGCATGACACAAATATACAAATAAAGCATCACTTCCTTTGCAGTAAATTCTCATACATTGGTGTATATGCAATGCAAATCAAGAGACTTTTAAAGTTGACTAATAATAACAACATGCATTTCCAGCAACACCCAATATAAACATTTAACATATTAAAACCTTTCAGTAGTATACATGGAGCCAAATAATACACACCTCGCTCCGCTCACCAAGGGTGTAACTTAAATTGCTGCTTTCCCGTGTTAGCCGCTAGCTTGAAGGTCTCTGAAGTTATGTCTCTGAGCTAAACAGCACATAAAAGTATGAACATAAGAGAAAACAATTTCACAAAACATCATGAAAAACGGAATTACACAACTTGAATTAACTTACGTTATCTCTCTGAGCTTATGGGAGGCACAGAATCAGACGAGAGCATGCTGTTAATTTGCTATACAGATTCCAGGGTAAGCAGCCTGAAACCCAGCCATGCGTATGACTTAACATTGAGTGCATTAGCTCTAGCGGCCTCCAGTGGCCACTTACACTCCCACCAATCATGTTATGATAAATGTTCTCAGCAGGGAAACAAAAACAGTTACTCATAAATGATTTCTAGACTATAATAACTGACTAAGTACAGAGCTATAGGTGTATAAGGTCACGAACCAAAAGAAAAACAAAAAATATATATGATCACCTTAAATAAACCTTTATACTATGTCTGATGTAAGTATACTTAAATTTGACAGACTACTATTCGTTTTATCCAATACCTCTACGACATAGTTCCTGTAGGATGCACTTGCCACTCAGAGTGAAGGGAGCTACAAACCCAAGTGGGTCATACAGAGATGCAACGACTGACAACAGACCACGGCGAGTTGGGAGGTGGTCCTTTGCGTCAATGTTGAAACTGAAAGTGTCGTTTTCAGACGACCACTGAATGCCCAGTATGTGTCCTTCTGGTGTTGCGTCTGGATTAAGGTTGAGAGGGTCAGTGGTTGCTGCCCTTTCTGAGGGGGCCACACAGGAGAGGACTTCCATTTGATTTGAGTTGAACTTGTGCAGACGTAGACCTGCACTTTTGCACAGTTCCTGTGCTTCGACAATTAGTTCCTTAGCCTCTTTGACGGTTGGAACACTGGTTAACCCATCGTCCACATAGAAGTTCTTCTCCACAAATACAGAAGCTGTCGAGTGGTCGACCTTGTGTTGCTGTGCCAGATACTTAAGACCAAAATTGGCACATCCAGGGGAAGACGCAGCACCAAAGAGGTGGACTGTCATTCTATACTCCTGTGGTTCTGTTTCTAACAGTCCACCCTCCCACCAAAGGAACCTTAGGTAGTTGCGAGCTTCGGGTGAGACACTGAACTGGTGGAACATCCTTTCGATGTCACAGATCACAGCAACTGATTCCCTTCTAAAGCGACAAAGGACTCCTACTAAAGAGTTAATTAGATCGGGGCCTGTTAACAGAGTGTCGTTTAAAGAAATCACACGGAACTTTGCCGAGCAATCAAACACAACTCTTAATTTGCCTGGCTTCTTGGAGTTGTACACCCCATGATGTGGGATATACCACACAATCTCTCCCTCAGAGGATGGAGGAGCTGGCTCGGCATCACCATTCTTGATGGTTTCTTCCATGAAGGCAGTGTAATGTTCGAAATACTGTTTGTTGGCCTTTAGCTTCTTCTTTAGATGTTGCAGCCTAACAGTAGCCAGCTTCTTATTGTTTGGTAGCGCTGGTGGACCATTGCCCTTGAAAGGGAGGGGGATCTCGAAATGTCCATCCTCTTTCTGCTTGATGTTTTCACTAAGGAGCTGTATGAAGCGAACATCATCTTGTGACACGTACCTGTCCTCATAGTTCCTCTCGTTGAAGTCTGATTCCAGTATTTTCAGCACATCTGTAGCCACTGGCACCTCTTTCACTGCGACACAATGCACAAAGCTCTCATTCCCTTGTCTATCCAGGTGGGGATTGGCAGACCCTATAATGCTCCAGCCAAGCATTGTCCTTTGTGCGAAAGGTTCATTTTCACCCCCTGTGATGACCTCCAAGGGAGCTAGTGCTGACGGGCAATCATAGCCGATTAGCAGTCCAACCTCGCAATCTTGGAGTGGATGTAACTTGTTTATTAGATGTTTCAGATGAGGCCACTGAAGCGCTGTACTTTTAGTAGGAATGTGAGACTTGTCGACTGGAATAAAGTCTCGTGTGTAGGTCTGCTGTAGTTGGATGTAAGTTTCAGAGTTGAGTCCCCGTACTTGTAAACCATAGGCAGTCTTGCTTGCTATGACTGTATTGACGGCTGTCATAGTGCTGAGTTTAAGTTGCACTGACTGAGTGTTCACATTTAGTTCGGTGACCAAATCTTCCAAGATAAAGGTTGAGTCGCTCTGTGTGTCGAGTAGAGCATAAGTGAGAATTTCTTTCTGGGGCTCTGTTGTTGACGACACAAGAACTGGAACGATGCTAGAGGTGGCAGAAACGTGCTGTGTCAATGCATGGGCCATAACCTTGTGAATTTCCTTGCTTGCATGGTCTGCTGTGGCTACGGGATCTTTGCTTGCCGATTCGCCAGGGTTTCTGTTTCTTTCTATGTGCAAGCAGGTTGGATGACGTCGACCACATGTACTGCAGGTGTGACGCCTCTTACAGTCTTTGATAGTGTGCCCCTTTCTTAAGCATCCGAAACACAGGTTGTTTTCATGAATAAAAGCCTTCTTTTCATCTGTAGCCTTTGCTGCAAAGGTTGGACACTTAACAACACCATGTGTTTCGTCTTTACAAACTAAGCAAGGTGGCTTTGGTTTTAAATTTTCCAGAGTTCCTGAGGTGAAGTTTTTCATTTGAGTGCCTGTGTTGAGCGCCTTGGCTCTCTTTGGAAGCCTCTCGTCTGTGTTTTTAACGTTCATCAGAAGGGGGGAGGCGATTGGGTTACAAGCTATACGAGCTTCGGTTTGCATAAACTCTGCGAAATGCACAAAACTTGGATAGTCTCCAGACCTGTCTAGCTCCTCCACAACAATACGACTCCATCTGTGTACCATCCACTCAGGCAGCTTTTTAAGGAGCTTGTGATTTTCTTCACAATCATTTAGAATACCCAGGCCCTTAACATGAGGAATGGCCTCAACACAACCTTGAAGGAAATCTGCAAACTCTCTTAATGCAATAGGGTCATTTACAGATATCTTTGGCCACTTCATGAGCTTGTCTCTGAAAGCCCTTTGGACAATAAATGGACTTCCATACCTATCTTGTAAGACTGCCCAGGCACCCTGATATGCCTCCTCAGAGTTTCGGTAGAAAAATCCTTCAACAGCCTTGCGTGCTTCCCCAGCGAGATAGCTCTTTAGATAGAGCATTTTTTCACTAGCTGGGAGGGGCTTCTGGTCGATGAGAGCCATAAAGGATATCTTCCAGTCTATGAACTTTAAGGGATCGCCAGTAAACGTGGTTGGTTCTGGGACAGGTAGGCGGCTTAGGGTAAGTGAGCTTGCAATTGCCTGGGCTAGGCTGACCTCCTGAGCTACTGGCACCTCTGAGTGTGTGGGATGAGGCTGGAATGGCATTGCTCGGGATTTAGCGGGTTCTGAGTTCAGCATTTTGCCTACTATAATGAGTTTTATAGTCAGTCTCTTCCTCAGAGCTTTCAAAGCCATCAAAATTGTTGTACGCTCTAACACGAGCTGCCGCTACCTTCACTTCATTGTCCGCTTGTAGCTGTTGCAACCTCGTTTTTTCCTCTTCTAGCTTTAGTTTCATTTCGGCCTCCCTTTGTTTGATTTCTGCTAGCATCTGTGTTTCCTTGAGTTTCCATTCACTCTCCAGTTTGTCGAGTCTCGCCTGTTGAACGTGTATTTTTTGCATAGCTTTTGCCTGTTCTACTTTGGCGGCTAGTTCTGCCTCGGCATCTGCACGTTTACTAGAGGACCTGGAGGTGGCGCTTGAGTGGTTGCCTGATCCTTGTGATGGCTCAGAAATGACTGTTTCTGTTTTCGTATATCCAAAGACTGACTCATACTCATCCTTATTCAGTGCTATTCGCACTCTCTGTTTCTCTAGTTCGTCATTGAAAACCTCATCTATTTTCTCTAGTCGTTTACTGACAAGGTCACAAATCTCATCTGTAAGAGTGTCACATGCATCCATTCTTTTGACAATGTCGGAAGTAGTGGTATGATTGCGTCGAATGGGCTCATAATTTTGGTGTACTACAGCATGTTTGGATTTAATGTTAATTTGGATTTTTCCAAGGTCCTCAGATGAGCAGAAAGTCTTCAATTTTACTCTAAACTCCTTTGCTGTATGTTTCCAAGAATCATAGGCTTTGTTGAATGCCTTTTCATTCCTTTTTGCTTCCTGTTCACGTAATTCTTGACCCTTTGTTGTTAAACTACGATCACGGGAGCTCGACCTGACTTGTTGTGCTTCTGGGGTTTTGTCGGTTTCCTCAGCAGGTGATGACATCTTGTTGGTCTAATGGATCTGTTTGTGCTGCAAGGCCTTAGAGTGTTTTATGTCTAGACTTAAATTTGGTGGCTTTAAATTATCTTTAAAACTATATAGTACCACTCACATCAGACATTTACACTTTGTGGACACATCAAGGAGAGTAAACAAACAGCTACTGAATGTCATAAACAAGAATACTGCTGATTATCTTCAGTCAGAATTTTTAGCCCCTCAGATATTGTTAAGTTCAGGAATTAAGATATATGAGATGATAGCATTCACAGTATTTGTATTACACATTCAAAACCCTTCTTGGAATTATTTAGAATATGGCAGTTCTTGATTTCTTTAGATGTCTAATGTCCCATGTGATGAATTAGCTGAGCACACAGTCCTTTTACGACGCTGACTTTAATGTAGTGCTCCTGTATGTATATCTGCGTTTGGTTTTACCCACTTAGTCAGACAAGGTCTCTCACTGCAGCTGTGGCATCCATATACTGGCGTGCAAGCATCAGATGATCTTGTATCCGCTGGCTGATGAAGACGTCGGCATTGATGGATGACCCAGCGGCGAGTTTTCACTGTAACAGCCCTTGGCTCCTTAATAATGGCAGAGAGTCTCTAACGGGTGCAATCCTTTTATTCCTTTGTAATCACGAGCACCGTGAAAACTAAAATAAACACACAAATATGCTTATTAATAACTTTAGCATGACACAAATATACAAATAAAGCATCACTTCCTTTGCAGTAAATTCTCATACATTGGTGTATATGCAATGCAAATCAAGAGACTTTTAAAGTTGACTAATAATAACAACATGCATTTCCAGCAACACCCAATATAAACATTTAACATATTAAAACCTTTCAGTAGTATACATGGAGCCAAATAATACACACCTCGCTCCGCTCACCAAGGGTGTAACTTAAATTGCTGCTTTCCCGTGTTAGCCGCTAGCTTGAAGGTCTCTGAAGTTATGTCTCTGAGCTAAACAGCACATAAAAGTATGAACATAAGAGAAAACAATTTCACAAAACATCATGAAAAACGGAATTACACAACTTGAATTAACTTACGTTATCTCTCTGAGCTTATGGGAGGCACAGAATCAGACGAGAGCATGCTGTTAATTTGCTATACAGATTCCAGGGTAAGCAGCCTGAAACCCAGCCATGCGTATGACTTAACATTGAGTGCATTAGCTCTAGCGGCCTCCAGTGGCCACTTACAACATCAGTTAGCAAAAGAGCTAATCATGTGGTGCAACTCAAGGCTTTTATCCATCAGAGCAACCCATGTTCCAGGAATACTGAACAGGGGAGCAGATCTACTGTCCAGAGGAAATCCTCTGTACGGAGAGTGGAAACTTCATCCACAGGTGGTGAAGCAGATATGGCAGAGGTACGGTCAGGCTGCCGTAGATCTCTTCGCCTCGCAGGAAAACGCCCAATGTCCTCTTTATTTCTCTCTAGCGGACGGAAAAGCACCATTGGGTATGGATGCACTAGCTCACCCATGGCCAAACGCGTCCTGCTGACGCATTTCCTCCTCTGAGCCTGATTTCACCTACGCTAGCCAGAGTGAGGGAGGTGGGGTTGTCACTCATTCTGATAGCTCCACATTGGACATCCAGACATTGGGTGGCAGAGACAGTTCAACTGCTCTCAGGCCAGCCGTGGCCCCTTCCTCCTCGGAGGGACCTCTTGTCTCAAGCGGGGGGGGAAATTTACCATCCCCACCCAGACAGGATAGCTCTCTGGGCCTGGCCCGTGAGAGGGGGAATTTGAGTGCAGCAGGTCTGCCTCCATCTGTCATACACACTATACAGTGTGCCAGAGCTGCTTCTACTCGCTCACTTTATACCAATAAATGGCAAGTCTTTGAAGAATGGTGTGAGAAAAGCCATATTGTCCCCTGTCTATGCTCAGTAAGGGACATATTATGTTTTCTCCAGGATTTGCTGGATAAAGGAAGGGCCTTTTCGACTTTGAAGGTATATTTAGCAGCGATTTCTGCTTGTCATGTCGGGTTTGGTGACAAGACACCAGGCCAACACCCTCTAATAAGTCGTTTTATGAAGGGGGCAAGACGTAAGAGGCCAGTGACCAGGAAGATGGTCCCTTTGTGGGATTTATCTATGGTTCTAGAGGCCCTTTGTCAACACCCTTTTGAGCCGTTAGAAGGCATAGGGTTGAAGTTTCTCTCTCTCAAAACTGCACTGCTTGTAGCGCTGGTGACAGCTAAGCGTGTGAGTGATTTACAGGCCCTGTCGGTCAGCCCGTCATGTTTGCAGTTTTCTCCAGGGTTCACAAAGGTTTCCTTTTGCCCTAACCCTGCTTTCATACCTAAGGTGGTAGATTCATCTTATAGATGTCATACTACGGAACTTACAGCCTTCCACCCTCCTCCGTTTTCTTCTCCAGAGGATCGGAGATTGAATTCATTGTGTCCAGTACGTGCACTTCAGGCATATATGGAAAGGACAGCAGTTTTCAGAAAAGATGACCAGCTTTTTGTGTCTTGGGCTACTCCTCATAAAGGGAAGCCGTTGTCACGTCAGCGACTGTCCCACTGGATTGTAGATGCTATTTCTCTAGCATATAAATGCAGAGGATCTCAGCCTCCTGAGGGCTTAAAGGCCCACTCCACCAGGGGCATGGCTACATCATGGGCCCTGCTTAAGGGAGTGTCGGTTCAGGATATCTGTGCGGCGGCAAGTTGGGCTACGCCGCACACTTTTATGCGGTTTTACAGACTAAATGTATCTGAGCCATCACTAGCACATGCTGTGCTAGGAGCCGACAGGTCAGGACCCTCGTAATTTGTACAACGAAAATGGTGCAATCCGGGAGTGGTCTATATCTCCCATAGTGAAACACCGAGCGAAGTTAGAAAAAGAACGATGGGTTACTTAACGTAACCCCAGGTTCTTTGATAACAGAGTGAGGTGTTTCACCAACACTCCCTCCTCCACAGGAACGGGAAGAAATCTCTCTGTAATGAGTTTGGGGGAGGTCGACCTGAGTGATATGGGTGGGGGCGGAGCCTGGATCACAGGTCGACCTGTCTGTCTAAGACAGACGTGGTGTCATAAGAGCTTCCGTAGTTGGTCACGCCCAAAGCGATTCCCATAGTGAAACACCTCACTCTGTTATCAAAGAACCTGGGGTTACGTTAAGTAACCCATCGTTTAGTCCTGGTTTAGACCTGGTTTAGTCCTGGTTTAGTCCTGGTTTAGTCCTGGTTTAGTCCTGGTTTAGACCTGGTTTAGACCTGGTTTAGACCTGGTTTAGTTCATGTTTAGACCCGGTTTAGACCTGGTTTAGACCTGGTTTAGACCTGGTTTAGACCTGGTTTAGTTCATGTTTAGACCCGGTTTAGACCCGGTTTAGTCCTGGTTTAGACCTAGTTTAGACCTGGTTTAGTCCTGGTTTAGACCTGGTTTAGACCTGGTTTAGTTCTGGTTTAGACCTAGTTTAGACCTGGTTTAGACCTGGTTTAGACCTAGTTTAGACCTGGTTTAGTCCTGGTTTAGACCTGGTTTAGACCTGGTTTAGTCCTGGTTTAGTCCTGGTTTAGTCCTGGTTTAGACCTGGTTTAGACCTGGTTTAGACCTGGTTTAGACCTGGTTTAGTCCTGGTTTAGACCTGGTTTAGACCTGGTTTAGACCTGGTTTAGTCCTGGTTTAGTCCTGGTTTAGACCTGGTTTAGATCTGGTTTAGACCTGGTTTAGTCCTGGTTTAGACCTGGTTTAGTCCTGGTTTAGACCTGGTTTAGACCTGGTTTAGTCCTGGTTTAGACCTGGTTTAGATCTGGTTTAGACCTGGTTTAGACCTGGTTTAGTCCTGGTTTAGACCTGGTTTAGACCTGGTTTAGACCTGGTTTAGACCTGGTTTAGACCTGGTTTAGACCTGGTTTAGTCCTGGTTTAGACCTGGTTTAGATCTGGTTTAGACCTGGTTTAGTCCTGGTTTAGACCTGGTTTAGACCTGGTTTAGACCTAGTTTAGACCTGGTTTAGTCCTGGTTTAGACCTGGTTTAGTCCTGGTTTAGACCTGGTTTAGTCCTGGTTTAGACCTGGTTTAGACCTGGTTTAGACCTGGTTTAGTCCTGGTTTAGACCCGGTTTAGACCTGGTTTAGATCTGGTTTAGACCTGGTTTAGACCTGGTTTAGTTCATGTTTAGACCCGGTTTAGACCTGGTTTAGTCCTGGTTTAGACCTAGTTTAGACCTGGTTTAGACCTGGTTTAGACCTGGTTTAGACCTGGTTTAGACCTAGTTTAGACCTGGTTTAGTCCTGGTTTAGACCTGGTTTAGACCTGGTTTAGTCCTGGTTTAGACCTGGTTTAGACCTGGTTTAGACCTGGTTTAGTCCTGGTTTAGACCTGGTTTAGACCTAGTTCAGTCCTGGTTTAGACCTGGTTTGGACCTGGTTTAGACCTAGTTTAGACCTGGTTTAGACCTGGTTTAGACCTAGTTTAGTCCTGGTTTAGTCCTGCTTTAGACCTGGTTTAGACCTGGTTTAGACCTGGTTTAGTCCTGGTTTAGACCTTGTTTAGACCTGGTTTAGACCTGGTTTAGTCCTGGTTTAGTCCTGGTTTAGTCCTGGTTTAGTCCTGGTTTAGATCTGGTTTAGTCCTGGTTTAGTCCTGGTTTAGTCCCGGTTTAGACCTGGTTTAGACCTGGTTTAGTCCTGGTTTAGACCTGGTTTAGACCTAGTTCAGTCCTGGTTTAGACCTGGTTTGGACCTGGTTTAGACCTAGTTTAGACCTGGTTTAGACCTAGTTTAGTCCTGGTTTAGTCCTGCTTTAGACCTGGTTTAGACCTGGTTTAGACCTGGTTTAGTCCTGGTTTGGACCTGGTTTAGACCTGGTTTAGACCTGGTTTAGTCCTGGTTTAGACCTGGTTTAGTCCTGGTTTAGACCTGGTTTAGACCTGGTTTAGACCTGGTTTAGTCCTGGTTTAGTCCTGGTTTAGTCCTGGTTTAGTCCTGGTTTAGTCCTGGTTTAGTCCTGGTTTAGTCCTGGTTTAGACCTGGTTTAGTCCTGGTTTAGTCCTGGTTTAGACCTGGTTTAGACCTGGTTTAGACCTGGTTTAGTCCTGGTTTAGTCCTGGTTTAGACCTGGTTTAGACCTGGTTTAGACCTAGTTTAGTCCTGGTTTAGTCCTGGTTTTGACCTGGTTTAGTCCTGGTTTAGACCTGGTTTAGTCCTGGTTTAGTCCTGGTTTAGTCCTGGTTTAGTCCTGGTTTAGTCCTGGTTTAGACCTGGTTTAGACCTAGTTTAGTCCTGGTTTAGTCCTGGTTTAGACCTGGTTTGGACCTGGTTTAGACCTAGTTTAGACCTGGTTTAGACCTGGTTTAGACCTGGTTTAGACCTGGTTTAGACCTGGTTTAGAACTGGTTTAGTCCTGGTTTAGACCTGGTTTAGACCTGGTTTAGACCTGGTTTAGACCTGGTTTAGAACTGGTTTAGTCCTGGTTTAGACCTGGTTTAGACCTGGTTTAGAACTGGTTTAGTCCTGGTTTAGACCTGGTTTAGACCTGCTTTAGACCTGGTTTAGACCTGGTTTAGACCTGGTTTAGAACTGGTTTAGTCCTGGTTTAGACCTGGTTTAGACCTGGTTTAGACCTGGTTTAGACCTGGTTTAGACCTGGTTTAGACCTGTTGAGGATTAGGGCTCTATTTGAAAAAAATTCCTAGTTTAGGATATAGTGCACGGGCCTACTGACCTGATGAATAGAGGAAGAAAACCTGTAGGTCACCTGGGGGTCCAGTCAAATCCTGCCTGAATTTTACCACCAGAGGCCAGAGGAGAGGCATTTTTTACTGGTGTGTGTTTTTTTGTTTGGCACAGGCCTATTGGGGGCATAAAGCAGGTCATCCATAGTGCAGTCTTGGTGCTGTTTAAGTGCTATCAGTCAAGTGCTTAATAGGAAATATCAGATCAATTAATAAAATAAAAGTTAGTAAAAATAAAACCTTGTTAGTAATCACACAGTTAGTCAAACCATTGTCCGAGACTTGATCCATGGATTCCCCGCTAATGTGCTGTTCCTGTAGGTCTGTGTCTGGGTGTATGCTGTTGTGTAGAACGATTAGATCCCTCTCCATAGAGCCTGTTCCCACTGACATTACTATAACATGCCTCAGGTAAGTGCGTCTAGTTTTTTAGATTCAGTAATAAGTGCTATAAGGAAGAGTGCTTCATACAATAAATAAACATTAAAAATATTAAATAACATGAGCAATAATTATTAAAAAAAACACACCAAAACACAAGTTATTTACAATATACACAATGGTTTTACTGAGGGAGGTATAGTCAGAAATCGTGTCAATGAAAAGGTGGCAATACTGGAGAGTGGTTCAGGTTCTACTCAAATCAGAGACAGGTGTGGACCTGGTGGAGAAAGTGTTTTATGGGCAAAGGTTAGGGATGGGTAATGGTTAAGGTTAGGGATGGGTAATGGTTAAGGTTAGGGATGGGTAATGGTTAAGGTTAGGGATGGGTAATGGTTAAGGTTAGGGATGGGTAACGGTTAAGGTTAGGGATGGGTAACGGTTAAGGTTAGGGATGGGTAATGGTTAAGGTTAGGGATGGGTAACGGTTAAGGTTAGGGATGGGTAATGGTTAAGGTTAGGGATGGGTAACGGTTAAGGTTAGGGATGGGTAACGGTTAAGGTTAGGGATGGGTAACGGTGATGGTTAAGGATGGGTGATGGTTAAGGTTAGGGATGGGTGATGGTTAAGGATGGGTGATGGTTAAGGTTAGGGATGGGTACGGTTAAGGTTAAGGATGGGTGATGGTTAAGGTTAGGGATGGGTGATGGTTAAGGATGGGTGATGGTTAAGGTTAGGGATGGGTAACGGTTAAGGTTAAGGATGGGTGATGGTTAAGGTTAAGGATGGGTGATGGTTAAGGTTAGGGATGGGTAACGGTTAAGGTTAAGGATGGGTGATGGTTAAGGTTAAGGATGGGTAACGGTTAAGGTTAGGGATGGGTAACGGTGATGGTTAAGGATGGGTGATGGTTAAGGATGGGTGATGGTTAAGGTTAGGGATGGGTGATGGTTAAGGATGGGTGATGGTTAAGGTTAGGGATGGGTAACGGTTAAGGTTAAGGATGGGTGATGGTTAAGGTTAGGGATGGGTGATGGTTAAGGATGGGTGATGGTTAAGGTTAGGGATGGGTAGGTTAAGGTTAAGGATGGGTGATGGTTAAGGTTAAGGATGGGTGATGGTTAAGGTTAGGGATGGGTAACGGTTAAGGTTAAGGATGGGTGATGGTTAAGGTTAAGGATGGGTAACGGTTAAGGTTAGGGATGGGTAACGGTGATGGTTAAGGATGGGTGATGGTTAAGGATGGGTGATGGTTGAGGTTAGGGATGGGTAACGGTGATGGTTAAGGATGGGTGATGGTTAAGGATGGGTGATGGTTGAGGTTAGGGATGGGTGATGGTTAAGGTTAGGGAAATATTGAGGGTTATGGGAGAAAAAGTAAATAAATAAAAATTAAAAACAAAATAAAGTAAAGGGAGGGGGTGGTTGGGGTTTTGTGTTATTGATTACTTGTCATTTAGGCCTCTAGGGGCTAGTGTGGTCAGGTTTTGTATCCAGATTCGTTCTGCTCTCTTCCTCTGGCCTATGGTCCAGTGGTCGTTGTGCTCGACTCGGTGATGATCAGGTGAGTTGTGGGATGGATGAGGAAGTGTGTGATCAGAGATGTGTTCTGTCGACCTTCCCTAATATTGTACAGGTGTTGTTTTAGCCGGGTTTGAATTGTATGTTTGGTTTCTCCTATGTAGTGCTTATTGCAGAAGGTGCAGGTGATGACATAAACTGTGTTGGATGTTTGTAGTGAGAGTGTAACGGGACTGGCAGACCAGTGTTGCTATGAGGGTTATGAATGAATTTGCGCTTTTTGTAAAACTGGTTGATGGGGTTGGGATTGTGCCTGTGTTCTTTGTAACATGATTTGACCAAATAATCTTGAAGGTTTTTGTTGCGCCTGAAGGCGGAGACAATGCGGTATTGACAGAATGGCTGGTAGTCTTGTTGTAGGTGTGTGAAGGACTGTTTAATTGTTTTGTGTAGGTTTAAGATTGTGTGGGAGAATGTGGTGATAAACGGAAGAATACGCAAGTTCTGTATCTGCGTGTCTACAGAGCCTGGAGGGTAGGGATTCAAACCCTGGTTAGGGTAGTTTAGACCTGGTTTAGACCTGGTTTAGACCCGGTTTAGACCTGGTATTGATTTATTAATAAAACAGAAGAGTTTAAAAATCCTTTGACAGTATTTATTGTATGATTTTCAAAAACCTCATATGCAGGTTGTTTTTACAGTCTGTGTGTGGGACGTCCCGTCAGTGACTGTGTGACTGAGTCTGTGTGGGACGTCCCGTCACTGACCGTGGGACTGAGTCTGTGTGTGGGACGTCCCGTCACTGACCGTAGGACTGAGTCTGTGTGGGACGTCCCGTCACTGACCGTGGGACTGAGTCTGTGTGGGACGTCCCGTCACTGACCGTGGGACTGAGTCTGTGTGTGGGACGTCCCGTCACTGACCGTGGGACTGAGTCTGTGTGGGACGTCCCGTCACTGACCGTAGGACTGTGTCTGTGTGGGACGTCCCGTCACTGACCACGGGACTGAGTCTGTGTGTGGGACGTCCCGTCACTGACCGTGGGACTGAGTCTGTGTGGGACTTCCCGTCAGTGAGCACTAACTACATTCATTCAGACGATGATCCCGGCACATTTCACAGAAACACTTGATGAAAATGGACCAGAGAGAAAAAGGAGACGCCGCACACACGACGTCACATTTATCTAGTTTTTATCAATATTCTCTTTCTACGAAGCACCACAGTTTAAGAAAAACAAAGATCGAGGCAATGCTCCTGTTACAACATCATTGCTTTTCAAAATAAAACAATATTAAAATAGCACTTTCAGAGATTTCTTCAGTTTTTCCACCTGCTGTTCACAGACACAGAGACAACACAGGGTTATGTCCAGGTCTGAGGAGAATAAAGTGGAAATGGAGAGAAATTTACTTTTTCTTTTAGAAAACTTAATGTTAAACGTTGAGTATTTAAAAAAAAAAAAAGGTTTTATTAAAGGCTTTCTTTTCGTATTTACATTGAGTTCTTTTTAGACAATTTATCTGAAAATAAAGTGCTCCTTTTTTACAGAAATGTAATGTTTTTTTTACTAAAGTCAGATTTTTTTTTTTTTTTACAGATTTTTATTGTTGCTTTTTGCAGTATTTTTATGTAAATTAGAATCTTTAGTGGGACATTATTTTATTTGGAAATATCTAAGCACAGATTTATTTTTTTAGACCCCACTGGTGAGTGTTCAGTTTGACCTTTACTGTAAAAAATATCATCAAATTTATAATAATGTTTTAAATCAATTACAGTAAAAATTATGAGCGTTATAAAAACATAAAAAAGTAAGTTTCAGGTTAAATAACTGAAAAAATGATCTATGAAATAAATGCATGTTGTTAGAGAAATTACTGCAGTTTTTTTTTTATATTATGGTATTTTCCTTTAAAGTTATATTATGTTTTTTTCTGGAACATTTTTCTGTAAAAAGTTAATTGTTTTCTTTGTTTTCCAGTTTTTCAGTGTCTTTACGACAGTCAGACACTATTTAAGCTCTTATGGTTTTTATTGTTGCCGTTTGACAGGATTTTACTGTAAATATTGACTTTTTCTCAGCAACAATTAAAAAAGGCTTGATTTCATGATATTTCTTTATTACATTTAGATTTCTTGGACTTATTTTCAAATAAAATCAAGACAAAGTTAAGATATTTTTGTGACCTTTGGTATTTCGTCTTATCGTTGTCCATTTGGTGGAAATAAGTCGTAGAATTTAAATTTCTCTCAAATGAGCTTTATTTTCGTCACATTTGGCCTCAACACTGCGTCGTGTTTATGTTTTTAAAGGATTTCAGACAAAAAGAATGCATTATTATTATTTGACATGAATGTTTTTCTGAGCTCAGCTGTTCTCCACAGATTTACACGAGTCCGAGTCCGGCCCAAACGTGGCTTCAAACATGAGGTAATGAGGTCCTGGAAAAACCTGGAGACACCTGGACTGGGTCTGGAGCTGCACTGACGGAACAAAGACAGGTAAGAGTCTGGCTTTAGTCTTGGTTTAGTTTAGACGGTTTTATCCAGGTTTTGTCTTGTTTCAGTCCTGCTCCAGAGTCCTAGTTTGGACAAATGAAAAAAAAAAAAACATAAGACGTCTTTAAATCTGGAAAAGTCTCGTGAGGTATTTTTGTCTGAGGTCGGAGTGTGTCCTGTTTTTTTATTTTTATTTTTTAAACAATATTTAAAAAATTGATATAATCCTCTCTTTCTTTCTTCAGCAGCAAACACAACATTCAGCGTGAGGGTATGGCGTCACAGAAGGGACAAAAGTCAATCAAACAGACAAAGAGACTGTGGGTTTAAGTGGATCAGAAATTACAACAGAAAAAGATTTTTAACCTAAAATAATGAAGTAAAGTTAAACAGGAAGTGGATTTTTGTTTTGTTGTTTTTTTTAAAGATGAAAGGGTCATTAAAAGATCCTACAGTCAAAAACTCAAAAGTCACAATTTATTTCTCTTCTGTTGTTTTTTTTTTACAGAAGAAGAAAAATTAAAACATTAAAAATAATAAATATGAACAAACTTCACATTTTAAACTGACTCTCACAGAAACCAGATGCTCACGTCTTAATGCATCGTTTGGGGTTCTTTCATGGATGTGTTAGAACTGGAGCCCCTCCTGGTGGAGAGTCGTGGTACTGCAATCTGAAAACTTTCAAACTATAAATCAATAAATTCAGACGTGTGCCTTTTATACAAATACTTTAAATACAGTCCTAGAGTTTACTTCTGTGGCTTAGTCTCCATTATTTTTGTTTCCTTTTGTCCAAACAGACGCAACAATATTTAGTAAAACATTTGTAAAAATACTAATTCTCTACTTTATTCTTAATTGTGTTTTTTTTTAAAGACACTTTAAAGAATATTTGTGTCTCTAGTGGATAATATTTGACACAGAGTTTGTTCTAAAAGTGAGTCTGGACTGATATAATCTGTTCAAGTCCAGTTCTAAACCACATCCATGTTTCTTCATCTTTCGTCCACTTTGACATCATCAGCCAATCGGCTTTGAGCTCCGCCTCTTTTTCTATTTTTAACCTGAGAAAGTTGTGTTTAATGTCTTGTCTTTTTGTTTCGACCAACCAGATGCTGCGGCTCTGAGCTCGGCCAATCGAATCTCTGCGTGCAACACGTTCACTTCCTGTTTAAGTCAAAACAAATGAAACAAAACAGACTTTTTAAGAATAAAATGGAATAAAAAAGATGGAGAATTGAATTAATGGGAAAGTTAGTCATAGTTTGTTGTGGTTCAGTTTGATCTGGACTTTATCACGTGGTGGAAACTAGACTTTGACTTGGATTTATTTAATAATGACTAAACGTTTGCATCTCAGTTATTACTTTGTAAAACCCTCTCATTATTTCCACAGATTATTTCTTCATCACAATTTCACAAAGCCTCCCTTCAAACCCTCTCCAGTCTCTTTTCTGGCCGTTTCCAAATCCACGTTCTCCTGTTTTCGACCCGTTGACCCAAAGAAAAGTCTGAGAAAAGTCATCGGTAACAGTCTTTTTCAGGTTTTGCAGCATCGTAGAAAAACAAAAACAAAACTCCATGTTCGGGTTTGAGCTGTTTTCTGTTCAAAGACTGGAAGAAAAAAAGAAAACGGTAAAAAACGTTGCGACATTAACGCTCGCTGAGGTACCTGGACGTGAAGAGCATTCTCTGAGTCGGAACCTGAACGCATCAGTGGTTTTTTATTTGTTTCCTGCCTTTTGCTGCATGTTTATCATGTCCACAGTTTAAAAAAGACACAAAAGAATAAAGAGCAGACGTAAAAAAAACAATGTGCTGGTCAGAGTCTCGTCCCAAAAATGGACGTCTGAATAAAAATAGATAAAAACAAGAAAAAATAGCAGCTTTTTCTCCGGTTTGTCTTCAATGTATTCAACCAAAAGCACACTTTATACTTTTTATGTAAATTTTCAATGTGTTTGTTTACATTATGGGATCAGCTGTTTTAGAAATCCTAATCATTTTCTTCTTCCACTTTTTTAAAAAATGTGCCAAACTCAATCAAGAAATCCTCTTGTTTTTAATTATTGGGTAAATGTTGGAGAAATCTGAAGATATATTTTTGTAGCTGTAGGTCAATGGTGCAAACAATTTCATCATCAAATCCAGTCCATTTTAATGAGAATCCAGTCCATGTTTTAGTTTGGCTTCAGTTCTGAGTTTAGTCCAGGTTTAGACGACAGTAAATGTAAGAATCTGTTTTTTCTCACGTCTCACAGATATATATTGTATTTTTATTTGTATTTGTTTGTAGTGTTTGATATTTGCCAGTAGATGAATAAAATTGGGGTTTGTGAAGTACATATCAAGAGTTTTGGCAGCGTATTGTTTCCCAGAAAAGTAGATAAAGCCTTGGGTTCATCAACATGGAAATCCAGATTGACATGGATTTTAACCTCAATGATAAAAAGAATACAACAATAAAATTTGACAATAAAAGTAAATAACGTGTGCATTTTGGCTGAATAATTTTTCAAATGTGGTTTAAAATTGTAAAAATATACTGAGATGCTGTAGTTAATGAGATTTGTCGGTTTTCTTCCAAAGAAAACAAAAATAGAATAAATTTGATTTAAAAAAAACGAAGTATAATCTCCATTTTTGTTATTGTTCATAGACTGGACTCTTTGGGCGGCGGGTCGAGGTTGGTAACCATGGAGACGGGGGCGGGCGTCGTTACTGTGGAGCCGAGGAGGGGGGCGTGGTCTGAGCAGGAAGTAAGGGGCGGGGCCAGGTGTCGTCGGGTCTGAGAGATCCGCTCCTCGACGCATCCGGCGGAAAGACGGGCCTCGGCGTCGTGGTCCCAGCACTCCTCCACCGTCTCACAGAACTGAGCCAGGCCCTAGACCGGGGAAGACCGGGACGAGACCGGTTAGAACCAGAGAACAACCCTCTGATAAATCTCTCTCTGATCTAAGTCTCACCGTGTGTTTGAGCCACTGTTCTTTAAAAACAGGCCTCATCTTCTTGTGGACCACCACATCCTGAAGATCCTCCAGAGACGGGTGCTGGCCCACCTCGTCCTCGAACGGCAGCAGGTACTCGTCCACCGGACCTGGACCGGGACAGACCAGAACCAGGGTTAGACCAGGACCAGACCAAGGACTGAGACTAACTCTGACTTTAATGTTCTTTACCGTCTGCAGCCTTGCACCGAGACACCAGCTCCCAGAGCACCAGCCCCAGAGCGTACATGTCGATCCTGAGGAAAGAGTCCCTCTGGAAGTTTATGGCCCCCTCCAGGACCTCAGGAGCCATGTAGCGCCTCGTCCCGACCTGGAAACAGCAGACCAGATACATTTACTAAAAAGAACAGAATAAAACCTGCTCAAAACTGAATAAAACCTGCTCTAAACAGAATAAAACCTGCTCTAAACTGAATAAAACCTGCTCTAAACTGAATAAAACCTGTTCAAAACTGAATAAAACCTGCTCTAAACTGAATAAAACCTGCTCTAAACTGAATAAAACCTGCTCAAAAATGAATAAAACCCGTTCTAATCCTTCTAGTCCCCACTAGTCAAATCCTGAGTCTTGGTCTGGACTTTGTTGGACTTGTTATACCTGTCCGTGTGTCTCTCCAGGAGGGACCCCCGGCTCGAAGCGAACAGCGAGGCCAAAGTCTCCGATCACCGCAGTGAGGTCCGAACGCAGCATCACGTTCTTACTTTTAAAATCTCTAAAACAGAAACAGAAACCAGGTCTAAACCAGGTCTGAACCAGGTCTGACCCAGGTCTAAACCAGGTCTGAACCAGGACTAAACCAGGACTAAACCAGGTCTGAACCAGGTCTAAACCAGGTCTGAACCAGGACTAAACCAGGTCTGAACCAGGACTAAACCAGGTCTGAACCAGTATAATAGAGGGACCTGTGAGCGATGGCAGGTTTAGGGCCGTCTTTGTGTCGCGGGACGTCTTCGTGGAGAAAGGCCAGACCTCGGGACATGGACTCGGCGATGAGACAGAGCTCGGACCAGCTCACGATGTTCCCCTTCAGGAAATCTGACAGAGAGCCCTGGAAACACAAACATCCTGGATCAGGTTAGTCCAGATCGAGCTGAAACTTTAACACGTCCAAAAGTCCCAACCACAAAGCACAGGAGTGAAAATCTTTTAAGAAGAGCAGTGTTGAAAAGGACTGACCCGTTCGTGGAACTCAGTGATGAGCCAGAGCTCGGCCTCGACGTGAGAGCCTCGTTTTTCTGAAGCAACGAACCTCAGGATGTTCTCGTGTCTCATGCCCGGTGTCAAGAAGATAGAGCTCTCGTTTTCCCATGATGCTTTGTTCTGGTGAATAAAGGATGGATTAAGCCAAGGACTAAACCCTGGGCAAACTCTGGTCTAACCTGTATAAACCTGGTCTAACTCTGTATGACAGTATAAACCTGGTCAAACCCCAGACTCTGTATGACAGTATAAACCTGGTCTAACCCCAAACTCTGTATGACAGTATAAACCTGGTCTAACCCCGGACTCTGTATGACAGTATAAACCTGGTCTAACTCCAGACTCTGTATGAGAGAATAAACCTGGTCTAACCCCAGACTCTGTATGACAGTATAAACCTGGTCTAACCACAGACTCTGCATGACAGTATAAACCCGGTCAAACCCCAGACTCTGTATGACAGTATAAACCCGGTCAAACCCCAGACTCTGTATGACAGTATAAACCTGGTCTAACCCCAGACTCTGTATGACAGTATAAACCTGGTCTAACCCCGGGCTCTGTATGACAGTATAAACCTGGTCTAACCCTGGACTCTGTATGACAGTATAAACCTGGTCTAACCCTGGACTCTGTATGACAGTATAAACCTGGTCTAACCCTGGACTCTGTATGACAGTATAAACCTGATCTAACCCCAGACTCTGTATGACAGTATAAACCTGGTCTAACCCCAGACTCTGTATGACAGTATAATCCTGGTCTAACCCCAGACTCTGTATGAGAGAATAAACCTGGTCTAACCCCGGACTCTGTATGACAGTATAAACCTGGTCTAACCCCGGACTCTGTATGACAGTATAAACCTGGTCTAACCCCAGACTCTGTATGACAGTATAAACCTGGTCTAACCCCGGACTCTGTATGACAGTATAAACCTGGTCTAACCCCAGACTCTGTATGACAGTATAAACCCGGTCTAACCCCGGACTCTGTATGACAGTATAAACCTGGTCTAACCCCGGACTCTGTATGACAGTATAAACCTGGTCTAACCCTGGACTCTGTATGACAGTATAAACCTGGTCTAACCCCAGACTCTGTATGACAGTATAAACCTGGTCTAACTCTGTATGACAGTATAAACCTGGTCTAACCCTGGACTCTGTATGACAGTATAAACCTGGATGGGGAAGATCTTCACAGCCACATATTCGTTGATCATCTGAGCTCTCCAGACACAGCCGAAGCGCCCCCTGGCTTTGACGTCCAGTAACTGCAAGGGCTTCAGACCTATCAGAGGAGACAGGGCGGGGGCCGGGTCCTGGGTTTGGGACAGAACCGGTCCAAGATTAAAAATCCAACTAAAACTTGGTCAAATCCAACTCGTGTGTATGTGAGAGAGTGTGTGTGTGTGTGTGTTTGTGTGTGAGAGAGAGTATGTGTGTGTGTTTGTGTGTGTGTGTGTGTGGTACCTCGATGATGCCGACGTGTCCGTAGGGGGGCTTCCTGTGGCGGTACATCCACACGGCGCTGAGCAGAGCCAGAGACAGCAGCAGCACCGGCAGCAGGCAGTAAACCAGGACACTCAGCGCGCCGAGGCTCGGAGCAGGGGCTTTGATCACTGACACGAGACACCAGGGTCAACAACGGAAATGCACGGGACAGTGTCAGAATGCAGCTGTGGGACTGTAGGTGAGTGCTGGGAGGATGGTCTGAAAGAGGGAATGTAGACTCACGAGGTCCGGGGGCGTCTGGGAGGTGGGTGAACCTCTCGTTGCAGTGGTTCCCTTCGCAGCAGCAAAAGAAAACCTGAGGAGACTCTTCTGTGGCCACACACTCCTGACTGAGACGAGAGAGAATAAACCTGTTCAGATCCATCTAACCCTGTTCAGATCCATCTAAAACCTGTTCAGATCCTCACCGGTCGTAGCAGTTGAAGTCGTCGAGCCAGCAGCCCTTCTTGACGAGCTCGATGGAGCCGGAGCTGTTCCTCCAGGAGGCGTAGCAGTGCGAGCGTTTGTCGGCCTCGCCCTCGCAGCGCTCTACTCCGCTCTGGTTCGTCTTCTCCATCTCGAAGTTCACGTTGTAGTACACACACTCCCTGGTCTCCGCCTCCCCATGGCTCAGGCCTGGACCCCAACACACAGCTCTTTAACGTGAGGGAAAACTACGGCCCGTGGGCCACATACGGACTGTTTAATGTCTTATTTGGCAAAGAAATGTTCAAAGAAAACAATAATAGCTGCCACGTTTTCACCGAGCATCTTATTTTCACGAGTTAACCAGGCTAAAGTTTAATACCCAGCACATTCTAAGAAAAGACTAGGTTCAGACCAAACGAGAAAGTCTGGAGCAAACAGAACAGGTGAGAAAGTGCTGTTTGCACCTGTCCCACTGACAATGTCTGCCCCCCCTCGTATTAGGCACACCGAAAATAACATCTCTCAACTACGGGATATATTTACGTAAACCATAATTTTTCTATTTTTCCAGATCTGGCTTCGTCGTCTGTCGAATAAACTCCAGAGACATAAAACCAGAAGGAAACAGAGAAAAGAGGATGGGCTGAAGACCTGGCTTGGCAGACTTTACGGTGGCAGACGTTAGCAACAATCTGTGCATTAGCCGTCGCTATGACAACCACTAACGGACTATACAGGGACCTCCGCTAAAGGAAAGTTAGTTAATCTAAAAATAACACTGTCTTTCGAGTTGATAAGTACTGAATATTTAGTCCACTTGAGTCACTTTTAGGACAAACTACGGTGGCTGAGAAAGCTCACTGTGTTTAAAGTGCAAACAAATGAATTAAACTTCCAAATAAATAAACTTTTAAAAGCCTCTTTTTATTATTATTCAAACCCAAATTATATCGAACACTGCACAAACGATTCTCCGACGCCGTTAGTGCCGTGTATCTGGTGTGAAAAGTATTCTGATAATGTTTTTCACTCTTACGTCACAACGCTAAAATTATAAGCCTCATTATTCACTTTTCAATATAAAACTAATATTTCCTGACTTTTGTATTGTTCACTCGACACAGATAAAAGATTTTTATGGTCCATAGAATGCTTATGCTCTGAGATAATATAAAATATAAAATTAATTTGCTGCATTTCCACAAACAGTAAAATATTTGTTCCTCTGAAGTCAGGCACGTTCTCATTGTGTTTATTCTGTTGTGACAAAACTGTTTCTAGATGTCTCAGTCGTGCTGCTCAAAAGACAAATGTTCAGTCCATTAAAGTTAACTTGAACAGGTTTTAGATGGTTTTGAACAGGTTTCACTAAGTTTTAAACAGGTTTTAGTTGGTTTTGAACAGGTTTCAGTTGGTTTTGAACAGGTTTCAGTTGGTTTTGAACAGGTTTCAGTTGGTTTTGAACAGGTTTCAGTTGGTTTTGAACAGGTTTCAGTTGGTTTTGAACAGGTTTCAGTTGGTTTTGAACAGGTTTCAGTAAGTTTTGAACAGGTTTTAGATGGTTTTGAACAGGTTTTAGATGGTTTTGAACAGGTTTCAGTAAGTTTTGAACAGGTTTTAGATGGTTTTGAACAGGTTTTAGATGGTTTTGAACAGGTTTCACTAAGTTTTAAACAGGTTTTAGTTGGTTTTGAACAGGTTTCAGTTGGTTTTGAACAGGTTTCAGTTGGTTTTGAACAGGTTTCAGTTGGTTTTGAACAGGTTTCAGTTGGTTTTGAACAGGTTTCAGTTGGTTTTGAACAGGTTTCAGTTGGTTTTGAACAGGTTTCAGTAAGTTTTGAACAGGTTTTAGATGGTTTTGAACAGGTTTTAGATGGTTTTGAACAGGTTTCAGTTGGTTTTGAACAGGTTTCAGTTGGTTTTGAACAGGTTTCAGTAAGTTTTGAACAGGTTTCAGTTGGTTTTGAACAGGTTTCAGTTGGTTTTGAACAGGTTTCAGTTGGTTTTGAACAGGTTTCAGTAAGTTTTGAACAGGTTTTAGATAGTTTTGAACAGGTTTCAGTTGGTTTTGAACAGGTTTTAGTTGGTTTTGAACTGTGCCCTTCTCGTGTAACTCAGAGGCTCATCAGTATTCGGGAGCGGGACCTCTGTTTCCGCGGCGACGCAGAAGGAGTTAATGGACCGTGTCCGACAGAGAGCTGACATTTACAGCTTCTCAATTAAAAAGTCAAGCAGCGAACTCTCACCAAACACTGAAGTCATGACTCTTTTCTGACACTTTCTAAAAAATACACAAGTTTAGACTTACAGGCAGTGTATACCTGTCAATAAAAGGTACAGCAGTTCCCCTAACTCAAATCATATTCAAGCTCTGATCCCAGCTCCAGACTACAAAGACCATGATGCTTTGCAGTTGAGCTCCGACGTCATTAACATTTATTTTTATATTGTGTGAGTGATGCACATGCCTGACCTTCCCACCCATAAATCTCACCGCCTTTGAGTCCTCCTCTGTCTGGTGTCCCCTCACAGGCCACCGTACTACAGCATCGCCATGGAAACGCCACAGCAGGTCACGACAACCACCACACATTTATGTTGAAATTTAGAGAAAACCAACATTGAACCAGGTCTAAACCAGGTCTAAACCAGGACAAAACCAGGACAAAACCAGGTCTAAACCAGGTCTAAACCAGGACTAAACCAGGTCTAACGCAGACTCCAGCTACTGCCTTATCCCACACATATCTCTCTCTCATATTAGCATATCTATAGGTTGACCTCTGACCCCTGACCCCAGACGGACGTGAGTGAAATGCAAATGTCACTAGTTTTTTTCTTCTCATGCTAAAAAGGCCACATGCAAACGTCGGAGCGTTTTTGTTAGATCCAGACGCGGAGGTCAGAGGTCGCGGTGTGGATCAGGCGTATGTCGCTGCGATCAGAGAGAAAGGAATCATGGGAACAACACAATCCGAAGGTTTTCATTTTTCAGAAACCAGATGGAGGTGATTATACAAAACCTCATTTACAATTTAGATTTAATAAGAAACCAGAAGAAGTACTGTTCTCGTCCAGGGCTGTGAGAGAAGTTTAGTCCAGGTTTACTTTCACACAGAGTCAGGAAAGACACAGGCGTTAGTGTGCATGTTTATGTTTTTCTGGGGTTCGAGACACTAACATGATCTTAATCTAAATACCTGTTCAAAAATCCTCTCTGCTCCTTCTGCGTCTGGCTCAGTTCCAGTTTGATCCAACAGCAGGCTTCCCTCACAACACTTACTACTGCTCTATTCTATATATATTCATATCTGCAGCCTCGGCCTCTGGGCCGACGTAGAACCATAAAGACTAAACCACAGTCTCTGAGCGGGTTCAACAGAACACATGGCTAAAGGTCTGCACAGAGCGAGCGTTAGCAGCATCCTCACAAGTTCCCCTCGACTCTGACACCTCTGCTCGAGTTATTTCACTCACCTGCAACTCACTCACTGGATCTATTAAAGCAGCATTTTCTGAAACTTTCTCCCATAACCAGGGTTCTTTCATTGGATTTGAACAGGTTTGAGTTGGATTTGAACAGGTTTGAGTTGGATTTGAACAGGTTTGAGTTGGATTTGAACAGGTTTTAGATGGATTTGAACAGGTTTGAGTTGGATTTGAACAGGTTTGAGTTGGATTTGAACAGGTTTGAGTTGGATTTGAACAGGTTTTAGATGGATTTGAACAGGTTTGAGTTGGATTTGAACAGGTTTGAGTTGAATTTGAACAGGTTTGAGTTGGATTTGAACAGGTTTTAGAGGGATTTGAACAGGTTTGAGTTGAATTTGAACAGGTTTGAGTTGGATTTGAACAGGTTTTAGAGGGATTTGAACAGGTTTGAGTTGGATTTGAACAGGTTTGAGTAGGATTTTAACACGTTTGAGTTGGACTTGAACAGGTTTTAGGAGGACTTGTCACCAGGCCCTGTTGGATTGACTCCAGGTGTAAAGGTTCAGGTCACGTAGAGCCGGTCGATGAACAGGATTATTTGACCGAAACTGAACCCTGTCAGGGTCAGTGACCTTTTCTTCTTTTTCTTCACAAAAAGATTAAAGTGAACATTTAAAAAATGTTCAAAATAAGTTTTATTATTGACCTGCGGCACACCTGAGTTAAACCTGCAGCTGTTTCAAACAGAAATACATTAAATAGAAATAAAAATCCTTATCTATAAAAAAGTCCTAAACAAACAGTTCTTTTGACGAAAGGTCAGCTGCAGTGTCTCGTCCTGAGTCGACCCCAGACGAGGTCGCAGCCCACGCTTCACAGCTGTGGGTGAGTCCAGACAACATCTGCCCCTCAGACAGGCCCCGCCCCCTCCGACAGGCCCCGCCCCTCAGACAGGCCCCTCCCCCTCAGCAGAGACTCCCATCTGTCACTGCTGCAACATACCACAACACCAGGACCGAGACTAGGCCAACTAAAACCAGAGCCAGACCAGTCAGACCAAAACAGAGACCAACTAAAACCAGAGCCAGACCAGTCAGACCAAAACAGAGACCAACTAAAACCAGAGCCAGACCAGTCAGACCAAAACAGAGACGGGCTAAAACCAGAGCCAATGACAAAGCCTTACGTTTCTAACACTTTGTCAAAGATTAACAACAACGCCGTCACAGACAGGATCAGCAGAATGTTATAATTTAGAGTTAAAAGAACACAGGACTCTACAGGACCACTAGGACTGGACAGAGAGATACTGTAAACAGGGATTCGGGGAAATTCAGTCCTATAAACCCTAACCCACTGAAGCCTGTGGAAAGCTACAGACGAGACAAAAGCAGTTTTACAAATAAACTTGGTCAGACTCGAAAATACTTTTTTTTTCTGGGGTTTTACGAGTCTCAGTCCTTGACCTTGTTTTGGCCCAGCTTTGGTCTAAAGTTTAAACCAGGACTAAACCAGGACTAAACCAGGTTTTGTTTCCTCTAAACCTTGTGCAGCAGAGACAAAGGTGAACTCAGGTTCATCTGTTGCACAAACTAATCCTGGAGGAAGAGGTCTGTCCCTGTCCCTGTGTATGAGTCAGTGTCAGAGTCAGTTTAAGTCAGTTTCAGAGTTAGAGTCAGTGTCAGTTAGTGTCAGAGTCAGTGTCAGTCAGTGTTAGAGCCAGTGTCAGTCAATGTCAGAGTCAGTGTCAGTCAGTGTCAAGATTAGAGTCAGTGTCAGTCAGTGTCAGAGTTAGAGTCAGTGTCAGTCAGTGTCAGAGTTAGGGTCAGTTTCAGTGACAGAGTCAATGTCAGAGTCAGTGGCAGAGTCAGTGGCAGAGTTAGAGTCAGTCAGTGTCAGATTCAGAGTTAGAGTCAGTTTCAGTGACAGTGTCAGAGGCAAAGTCAGTGTCACAGTTAGAGTCAGTGTCAGAGTTAGAGAAAGTGTCAGTCAGAGTCAGTGTCAGTCAGTGGCAGAGTTAGAGTCAGTGTCAGAATTAGAGTCAGTGCCAGTCAGTGTCAGTGTCAGAGTTAGAGTTAGTGTCAGTCAGAGTCAGTGGCAAAGTCAGTGTCAGAGTTAGTTTCAGTCAGTGTCAGAGTCAGTGTCAGAGATAGAGTCAGTGCTAGAGTCAGTGTCAGAATTAGAGTCAGTGCCAGTCAGTGTCAGAGTTAGTCAGTGTCAGAGTCAGTGTCAGATTAAGAGTTAGAGTCAGTTTCAGTGACAGTGACAGTGTCAGAGTCAATGTCAGAGTCAGTGGCAAAGTCAGAGTCAGAGTTAGTGTCAGTCAATGTCAGAGTCAGTGACAGAGTTAGTTAGTGTAAGTCAGTGTCAGAGTTAGAGTCAGTGTCAGTCAGAGTCAGTGTCAGAGTTAGTCAGTGTCAGAGTCAGTGTCAGATTCAGAGTTAGAGTCAGTTTCAGTGACAGTGTCAGAGTCAATGTCAGAGTCAGTGGCAAAGTCAGTGTCAGAGTCAGAGTTAGTGTCAGTCAGAGTTAGAGTCAGAGTCTTTGTCAGAGTCACTGTTCAGACTCAGAGTCAGAGAGCTGTTTAACAGAGGGTTGAACAAGTGACACGAGACTTTGGATGAGACGCAGAACAGCATTGGTTCTCTCTGGTTCAAATCAGAGCAGACGTATTGTATTTTCGTACGTTTTTGTTTTACATGATATGTTCAAAAACAGTAGCTCCTCTGGTGACGCAGAAACACCTGGAGTGTAACGGTCATTAGGTTTTTTTAGAGAGTGTTGAGGAAACTCTCTAGGAATGTCTCACATTAGATTCAACTCACAACAAGCACAGATGAAGAGTAGAAAAAACACTGATGAACACTGCTCAAGTCAGAACCAAAGCATTAGTCAGAGTTAGTCCAGTCTTAGACCAGGTCCAGACTCATGGAGGTCATAAAAGTGTGAACAGTTATTTTTTAGAATAAACAATAAAAAGCCGAATTGAGGGAAGGAACTAGGAGCAAAAGAAGGAGGTTAGATGGAAGACCAAGAGTAGAGTAAAGAAAAGGAAAGCAATAAAGGAAGCAGAGTAAGGAGGTAGGAGGGAGGAAGGATGAAAAGGATGTTTCATGAGGTCTGTGTTCACTACAAGGCCACATGACTCCATTCATCCCTGCCTCCTCCTCCTCCTCCTCTGTGGAGCTGTAGTAAAGCGCGTGCACGGGAGGAGGACACACGCGCACGGCAGACAATCACTGCACACACATCTACACAAGCGCGCGCGGATCAGGGAAGAAGAAGTAGACGAGAGCCGGCTCCACCAAAATGGAGAGAAGGGAAATGAGGACACGGCCGAGGATCCTCAGCTCACCTCGGCCCCCGTCACCGGAGCCCCACTGTCGGCCTCGGCGGCTCCAGCACACACCGAGGAACACTCCACACCCCGCATCCAGTCTGTTCAGCCCCGCTTACCTGAACACAAAGCCCCCAGCAACAGGAGCAGCGGCAGCGGCGTGGAGCAGTTGATCCAGGGATAAAGCCACATATTCCCGCTAGTGGTCCACACTGACGCCCGCTGCCAGCATCAATTCAACCAAACGTCCACAGTAGCCTACTCCTCCAATCCGCGCTTTGTGTGCACAAACTCCTCGTGTGTGAGCGTGTAATCCAACAACAACCCAGCCTTGATTTCCTCGTTTTAATTCCTCGTTGTAGTTTCCTCCGCGCTCACCTCCGGAGCTCCATGGCGACCCCGGGGTCTGGCCTCATGTGCAGCCGGGAATGAGGGTCCGAAAAGCGGGTAGCGCAGTGGAAGCTGTCCAGCCCTGGTTCTCCTTCCTTCTTTCTTTCCGTTCCTTCCCTCCGGGTCCGTCCGTGTGTGTCCGCTCTTCTCCACCGTGTGCTCTCCCTGCGCGAGGCGAGGGGCTGCTGGGGACAAGCAGGGAGGGCTGTGCGTCAAGCGAGAAGCGCACCACTGACGCATCCGCTTTCAAAATAAAACGCGTGCTCGACTGACTTTATTGTATAGGATACAGCTTTGTTTAGTTTTTTATTTGTAAAATAAATATGAAAATATATGAAACTTGGTATCAATGTGTACCAAATGTGGTCTTGATGTCTGAGACTGAGAATATGAGTTTGAGACCGTGACCTAGACCTAGACTTGTTAAGGTGTAGACATAGAGCAAGATTTATAAAAAAGAAGATAAACAATTTTTTTATTCTTTCACAAAAAATTCAATACATGTATCAATAAAGACAATCATCTACAACATGAGTAACTTTCCCAGTATCCTGGATTTAAGCTTCTGTCGAGACACAGAAATGCACAACAAATCTCCTGCAGCAGATCTAAAAAAAGAAGTGCAAGGGAACCCAACACTTATTTTATTTTATGGTCTACTAACATGTTTTTGTCTTTCCTCTGTAGGTTATTTTTTACATACTCTGATATATATATATTGTATTACAATACAATGGGGATTTAATAAAGTATTTTTTTTTCCTCAAAATCCAACCGTGAGGGTGGTTTATTCTGAAAGTCCGAGGCGGAAGTGGACCTGAGTACCTGTAAAACTTGACACAGATGTGAGTTAGAGCCTGAAGATGAACCAGGTCCAAAATGGCTCCTAAAAACAGAGCGAGCCCCGGATGTTTTGGACAAAAGAGGAATGAGACGAGCCTCCACTGGAGCACTACACTGAAGGATTGTGGGTAAACTACTGCCCCAGATCAGGCCTTGATAATTAATGAGATTAATTATTATTACACCCAGGAATCAGTGCTCTAATTGGCTGAAAGGTGATATCCGATAAGTGACTTGAATATAAAAAGTCTTTGGTCAAAGATTAGACCAAGGTCCAGGTGTAATCTGAGGTCACGTCCTCGTTTGCGCCCCCAACTGGACGGCTCCAGTCCTGTTCTCTAACCAACATAACAGAGTTCAACCTTTTCACAACCTGGTTTAGACCTGGTTTAGACCTGGTTCAGACCTGGTTTTGTCCTGGTTTAGACATGTCTGTGAAGGTTCTCTGTCATCCAGGTCATGTTGAAGAAAAGGTTAAAGCAAAAACATCTGGACTCAGTTTTCAAGGTGAAGATGTTTCGTCTCTAATTCCAAGAGACTTTCTGAGATCAGGAAGAGGGGCTTAACCTGAAACCTGGACCAGACTGTCTCATAGTCATTAGCTCTGAAAGGACAGTGTGACTCCTGATGTGAGAGTCGTTAAAGGCTCAGGAGAGTCGTTAGTGACACTGTTCCACTCAGGTGTTGTTGTTGTTCTAGAGTCAAACTGTTCTGGTTTAGGTTTCAGAACACTGTTGTAAATACAACATGAATGTGAGTCCACCTCCTCTGTTCAGAGAGGGCTTTTCCATTTGAACAAACATGGCTTCCTTCAGCCCTCTCTCAAAGCTCAAAGTTGTTGTTTTAAACTACAGCTTCACAAGAGGATGTATCAGCACAGAAGAGCCAATCCTGGAGAACCTGAGTCTGCAGTCCACCTCCACCTCAAAGAGAAAGGACAGTCCTTTGAGGACAGCAATGTCCGAATCTTGTCCAGAGAGGCCAGATGGTTGGAGAGAGGGGTGAAGGAAGCCATTTTTGTTCAAATGGAAAAGCCCTCTCTGAACAGAGGAGGTGACCTCAGATTCATGTTGCCTAGTATTTATAACAGTGTTCTGAAACCTAAATAAAAAGAGTTTCACCCTAGAACAACAAACACAGCACCTGAATGGAGCAGTGTCACTAACGACTCTCCTGAGCCTTAACGACTCTCACATCAGGAGTCACACTGTCCTTTCAGAGCTAACGACCATGAGACCAGAACAACAGCCTGGTCCATCAGGTTTAGTTTCAGGGGAAACTTCTCCCTCTAGAGATAAAGCTCTCTTACAGTTGACCTGGTTTAGACCTGGTTTAGTCCTGGTTTAGACCTGGTTTAGACCTGATTTAGTCCTGGTTTAGTCCTGGTTTAGACCTGGTTTAGTCCTGGTTTAGACCTGGTTTAGACCTGGTTTAGTCCTGGTTTAGACCTGGTTTAGTCCTGGTTTAGACCTGGTTTATACCTGATTTAGTCCTGGTTTAGTCCTGGTTTAGTCCTGGTTTAGACCTGGTTTAGACCTGGTTTAGAACTGGTTTAGACCTGGTTTAGTCCTGGTTTAGACCTGGTTTAGACCTGGTTTAGTCCTGGTTTAGACCTGGTTTAGACCTGGTTTAGACCTGGTTTAGTCCTGGTTTAGTCCTGGTTTAGACCTGGTTTAGACCTGGTTTAGTCCTGGTTTAGTCCTGGTTTAGACCTGGTTTAGACCTGGTTTAGACCTGGTTTAGACCTGGTTTAGTCCTGGTTTAGTCCTGGTTTAGACCTGGTTTAGTCCTGGTTTAGATCTGGTTTAGACGTGGTTTAGACCTGGTTTAGACCTGGTTTAGTCCTGGTTTAGTCCTGGTTTAGACCTGGTTTAGAACTGGTTTAGACCTGGTTTAGTCCTGGTTTAGACCTGGTTTAGACCTGGTTTAGTCCTGGTTTAGTCCTGGTTTAGTCCTGGTTTAGACCTGGTTTAGACCTGGTTTAGTCCTGGTTTAGTCCTGGTTTAGACCTGGTTTAGACCTGGTTTAGTCCTGGTTTAGTCCTGGTTTAGTCCTGGTTTAGACCTGGTTTAGTCCTGGTTTAGACCTGGTTTAGTCCTGGTTTAGACCTGGTTTAGTCCTGGTTTAGTCCTGGTTTAGTCCTGGTTTAGTCCTGGTTTAGACCTGGTTTAGACCTGGTTTAGACCTGGTTTAGTCCTGGTTTAGACCCGGTTTAGTCCTGGTTTAGAACTGGTTTAGACCTGGTTTAGTCCTGGTTTAGTCCTGGTTTAGTCCTGGTTTAGTCCTGGTTTAGACCTGGTTTAGACCTGGTTTAGTCCTGGTTTAGTCCTGGTTTAGTCCTGGTTTAGACCTGGTTTAGACCTGGTTTAGACCTGGTTTAGACCTGGTTTAGTCCTGGTTTAGTCCTGGTTTAGTCCTGGTTTAGACCTGGTTTAGACCTGGTTTAGACCTGGTTTAGTCCTGGTTTAGTCCTGGTTTAGTCCTGGTTTAGACCTGGTTTAGACCTGGTTTAGAACTGGTTTAGAACTGGTTTAGACCTGGTTTAGACCTGGTTTAGACCTGGTTTAGTCCTGGTTTAGTCCTGGTTTAGACCTGGTTTAGACCTGGTTTAGACCTGGTTTAGACCTGGTTTAGTCCTGGTTTAGTCCTGGTTTAGACCTGGTTTAGACCTGGTTTAGTCCTGGTTTAGTCCTGGTTTAGTCCTGGTTTAGACCTAGTTTAGTCCTGGTTTAGACCTGGTTTAGACCTGGTTTAGAACTGGTTTAGACCTGGTTTAGTCCTGGTTTAAACCTGGTTTAGTCCAGGTGAGGGGAGGGGGGTTAGTAAATACACATTCTACCCCTGACCCTCTGCCCATGTTTATAAACAGGCTCTGGTCCCTAGTCCGGCTCCAGATCCAGATCCAGACCGAGCAGACTGAAGAGATAGAGTAGACAGGCAGAGATGCCCCAGGGGATTGTGGGAAACGAAGGCTGTCTGAGGACAGCTGCTGCTCATGAGTCATCGACACCTCCCCCTCCTCTTTATCATAAATCACAGACTGCTTAGACCTGGTTTAGACCTGATTTAGATCTGGTTTAGTCCTGGTTTAGACCTGGTTTAGACCTTGTTTAGTCCTGGTTTAGTCCTGGTTTAGACCTGGTTTAGACCTTGTTTAGTCCTGGTTTAGACCTGGTTTAGCTTTAAATGTAGGTAAAGCTTGTTTTGTTTGAGCCAGAGGTTGTTCTTAAGTCGATGATTTTGGCCCTGCTTTAGTTTCGACTGCAACTCCATTTGTCTCCTTCTCTCCTTCCCTTCGCTCCTTCCCTTAAGCCTTAAGTCTGGTTTTGAAAAGTTAACAAGCCGAGACTAGATCAAGAGAATGTGCTGCAGTTCTTTTCAACAGAAAGAACACGAGAATGAGTTAAAGAGAAAAAACTGATGTGACTGAAGCCGAGAGAAGGAAATGTGTTCAGTTCAGACGGGCTTTAATCGAGGAGGAAGAGGAGGAAGAGGAGAGACGACTGAGGACATCGCAGAGCCTCATGTGACACGACATGAGTGAGTTTTTTAATGTGACTAACCAGAATAATCCAGGTTTTTAGTATATTTTTTATTGCTAAGTGAAAACAACGCACGCTCTTCAGTCTTATGTCTGTGGGATTGGTTTTCTGTGTAAAGGACTCGCTCGAACACGACGCAGTCAGGCTCCATATCTGAGAGTTTTTTACACTTTTAGATGTGAATATGAACTGGTTTATGGGACTAAATACACACAAGGACAACAGACTTTTCAAAAACACTTTATGTTTCATATGCATTGGATTTTCAGTGTTTGTTTCGATTGTTCAGTGGGAGCTCTAAATCATAAATGGAATGTGGTAAAAAGCATTTCTTTTGCTGTTTTTTTATGGCTAATCTACAGATTATTAAAATAAATCTAAATTAATGGAGGAGACATTTTAACTAAACTTTAAGAATTAAGGGCAGATGTTTATTTAAAAAAAGTCTAAATCATGAATATCATGGATTAATCAAAAAACTCTAATAGTTCCATTTCTGAAAACGTTCGTCAGAGCTGAGCCGTGATTGGTCGGTTTGGTCCTAGGGCGGACTCCTGCAGGACTCTCTCTCCAATCGGGTGAAGCGCTTTCAGCATCTCATCATAAACCTGGACAACACTCAATATTAAACTTTAAACAGGAAACAACGTAAAAGGAACAGTTTCATTAAGAATTGTGAAAAAATAATTTATGCAAAAATGGTTCAGTAGCTCCGCCCTGAGGAAACGAGCTGGCTCTGAGCTTTCCCAGGTTACACAATACCAGCAGTCAGCAGTGTCAGGAGGGCAGCTCTTACACCGTTTACTGGCCTTTTCCACAGTCTTCCTCGAGTCTCAGGTATTATATAAGTCTGCACGACCTCAGTGACCTTTGCCCTTACGCAGAGCAGCTGAAGAGAGCTCGTGTGACCAGCCTCTGTTTCCTGAGACGCTGGGATCTAGCCTGTGGTCTCAGAGAGCTATAAAACCCTCGGTTGTTGCCCTGTGTTTGTTTTCTGGTGATGGTACCTGTTTGGCAGAAGGGTCAGGGGTCGCGATCAGCTTCGGTTTGGCTCCTTTTTTCACAGAATCAAAGAAAGAGACTCCGGATGGATCCTGGAGACCTGGAAACACAAGAGCACTGTTTGATTTGTCTTGATGATGCTTGTAAAGGTGACGTGCCACAGGTGTGTTACCGTGCAGAGCTCGGTAGGCTGAACCCAAACACGCCGAGTTCGAGATATCCATGGTGTAAACAGGAGCGTTAAACACGTCCGACAAAACCTGAGACACAGAGGAGAACGTGATCACTCTCGAGCAGGGTTCAGTTCATAAGGATCCTGTCAGGGCCCGAAGACCCAGACAACTGAGCTTTCATCTTCATTTGAGTCTTACTAAAGTCTTTAACATTCATGTCCTCCTTTTACACGGGGCTTAGATGGATTTAAACAGGTTTAAGTTGGATTTAAACGGGTTTAAGTTGGATTTAAACAGGTTTTAGGTGGATTTAAACAGGTTTTAGGTGGATTTAAACAGGTTTAAGTTGGATTTAAACGGGTTTTAGGTGGATTTAAACAGGTTTAAGTTGGATTTAAACAGGTTTTAGGTGGATTTAAACAGGTTTTAGGTGGATTTAAACAGGTTTTAGATGGATTAAAACCTTGAGCCACAAAGATCTCTGACTAAATGAGCCTTTTCATCAAAACTGAACCGAACTCAGAGGAAAAGAGTCGAAGGTGTTTCTGACACAAACCTGGAGTATTTCTTTGTTTGAAGAAGCTCCTCCTGTCGCGAGGACTCTGGTCCCAGGAACTGAGACCAAAGAAAATAAAAGATTTTAAACTAAAGTCACAATAAAAGCCTAAAAGAGTCAGGAGCCTTACTGATGGAGTGTCCCAGTCGCTCTGCGTGGAGTCTCTTCGATAAAAACTGACCCTCGACCAGAGCTCGGACCTCGGCCTCAGAGGGGAACGAGGACACCTGCAGGACGACAGAGGAACTACAGCTCACACACGCAGCAGAAGACTGTCTTTAAAACTCAGCATCAGCAGAAAGTCTGACGCTGCAGGAAACTGAGAAGGACCTGGACGTCGTCGGCGTCGAAACGATGAACTCCAACGACCGGAGGCAAGATCTCCACCACGTCGAAGAAAAAACCTGTGAGTTTAGAAAGAGCTGAGACCCAGTCTGGACCCGGCCCGAGTCCGAACCCGGCCCGAGTCTGGACCTGGCACCAGTCTGGACCTGGTTCCAGTCTGGACCCGATCCGAGTCCGAACCCGGCCCGAGTCTGGACCCGATCCGAGTCTGGACCCGACACCAGTCTGGACCCGATCCGAGTCCGAACCCGGCCCGAGTCTGGACCCGATCCGAGTCTGGACCCGACACCAGTCTGGACCCGATCCGAGTCTGGACCCGACCCGAGTCCGAACCCGGCCCGAGTCTGGACCTGGCCCGAGTCTGGACCTGGCACCAGTCTGGACCCGGCCCGAGTCTGGACCCGGCCCGAGTCTGGACCCGGCCCGAGTCTGAACCCGGCCCGAGTCTGGACCTGGCACCAGTCTGGACCTGGTTCCAGTCTGGACCCGATCCGAGTCCGAACCCGGCCCGAGTCTGGACCCGATCCGAGTCTGGACCCGACACCAGTCTGGACCCGATCCGAGTCCGAACCCGGCCCGAGTCTGGACCCGATCCGAGTCTGGACCCGACACCAGTCTGGACCCGATCCGAGTCTGGACCCGACCCGAGTCCGAACCCGGCCCGAGTCTGGACCTGGCCCGAGTCTGGACCCGACACCAGTCTGGACCCGATCCGAGTCTGGACCCGACCCGAGTCCGAACCCGGCCCGAGTCTGGACCCGGCACCAGTCTGGACCCGGCCCGAGTCTGGACCCGACCCGAGTCCGAACCCGGCCCGAGTCTGGACCTGGCACCAGTCTGGACCCGGCCCGAGTCTGGACCCGACCCGAGTCCGAACCCGGCCCGAGTCTGGATCTGGTCTGATGTGAGGCTCGTACCGATGTTTCCGTTGTTTCCCAGAGGAGTGTGTCTGAGAGCTGAAGAGAACTGCTCCCACGATCCTCCAACAGAGTCTCTGACCCGCTCCCGAACCAGAGAGCCATTCTTAAAACTGGAACAGAACAGAGCAGGTCTAAACCAGGTCTAAACCAGGACTATACCAGATCTAAAACAGCTCTAAAACAGGTCTAAACCCGGTCTTGTACCAGAGCAGGGCCATGTAGTCCTGAGAGGACACTGGGGAACAGAAGACGTGTCCCTCCAGAGCAGGACGAGGCGTCTGGAGCCACAGGAACACGGTGTCACTGGTCCCTAAACTCACCTGGAGACGAGAAAACAACATGACCCAGGCGGCCTGAACACATCGTGATGATGTCCTTTAAAGTCAGAGCTCAGTGAAGTTCAAAAGTATTCTTGCTTTAATTAGTCTTGTTTTATATTTGAGTCTAAGTGAATAAAAAGAAGGCTTTTAAGGAAATGCTTGGAGCTGAACTCACAGCGATGTCTCCGGGCTGCAGCCTCATCCCGGCCAGAGACGCTGGAAGAACAGGAGAAAGACAACTTCAATAATAAAAAAAGTGTATTTAGGTGGACCAACAGTGAGTATGACGAGCAGCAGCTCCACCCAGTGGCGAACAGAAGAACTGCAGCCGCTTTTGGAACAAGGCCAGGGTTTACAGGGGTTTGTTTCAGATGGACTTGAACATGTTTTAGTCAGATTTTTGAGCCAAAAATGGGTCTTAGTATCATCTTAATAACTCTGACCGTAAGTATTATAAATATACCTGGATTGTCTCCAGTAAAAGCCACGACGCTGCAGTTTTCACAGAAACCATATCGACGAACAAAGTAAGAACAAACTGGACCCTGCACAAACACAGATCAAACTTTTACACACTTATTTTATGGGCCTTTCAATCTAAAAATGAATAAACATATACCATTCTTTTACATTTAGACATTTAATTTAAGTAAAAGATTTGTGAAGCAATAAAAGACATTATTATGAAGAGAAGTTTAATAAAGCTGATATAAAAGTGGACTCTCACCAGGACGGACATGGACGGCACTGGAGCTCCCAGAAGTCTCTTTAAATCTGGAGCAGTGGCATTTAAACAGATCTCAGACCAGTTTCTGCTTCGGATATCCAACAAATTCATCCCCGAACCTGAGACAGACAGAGAACAGGATTAAAACAGGTTTTAGTTGGACTTGAACGGGTTTTAGTCGGACTTGAACAGGTTTTAGTCAGACTTGAACAGGTTTTAGTCAGACTTGAACAGGTTTTAGTCGGACTTGAACAGGTTTTAGTCGGACTTGAACAGGTTTTAGTCGGACTTGAACAGGTTTTAGTCAGACTTGAACAGGTTTTAGTCGGACTTGAACAGGTTTTAGTCTGACTTGAACAGGTTTTAGTCGGACTTGAACGGGTTTTAGTCTGACTTGAACAGGTTTTAGTCGGACTTGAACAGGTTTTAGTCGGACTTGAACAGGTTTTAGTCAGACTTGAACAGGTTTTAGTCAGACTTGAACAGGTTTTAGTCAGACTTGAACAGGTTTTAGTCTGACTTGAACAGGTTTTAGTCAGACTTGAACAGGTTTTAGTCAGACTTGAACAGGTTTTAGTCAGACTTGAACAGGTTTTAGTCGGACTTGAACAGGTTTTAGTCTGACTTGAACAGGTTTTAGTCGGACTTGAACAGGTTTTAGTCGGACTTGAACAGGTTTTAGTCAGACTTGAACAGGTTTTAGTCAGACTTGAACAGGTTTTAGTCAGACTTGAACAGGTTTTAGTCGGACTTGAACAGGTTTTAGTCAGACTTGAACAGGTTTTAGTCTGACTTGAACAGGTTTTAGTCAGACTTGAACAGGTTTTAGTCAGACTTGAACAGGTTTTAGTCAGACTTGAACAGGTTTTAGTTGAATCTGGACAGGTTTTAGTCGGACTTGAACAGGTTTTAGTCAGACTTGAACAGGTTTTAGTCAGACTTGAACAGGTTTTAGTTGAATCTGGACAGGTTTTAGTCGGACTTGAACAGGTTTTAGTCAGACTTGAACAGGTTTTAGTTGAATCTGGACAGGTTTTAGTCGGACTTGAACAGGTTTTAGTCGGACTTGAACAGGTTTTAGTTGAATCTGGACAGGTTTTAGTCGGACTTGAACAGGTTTTAGTCAGACTTGAACAGGTTTTAGTCGGACTTGAACAGGTTTTAGTCAGACTTGAACAGGTTTTAGTCGGACTTGAACAGGTTTTAGTCGGACTTGAACAGGTTTTAGTCGGACTTGAACAGGTTTTAGTCAGACTTGAACAGATTTTAGTCGGACTTGAACAGGTTTTAGTCGTACTTGAACAGGTTTTAGTCGGACTTGAACAGGTTTTAGTCTGACTTGAACAGGTTTTAGTCGGACTTGAACAGGTTTTAGTCGGACTTGAACAGGTTTTAGTCAGACTTGAACAGGTTTTAGTCAGACTTGAACAGGTTTTAGTCAGACTTGAACAGGTTTTAGTCGGACTTGAACAGGTTTTAGTCAGACTTGAACAGGTTTTAGTCTGACTTGAACAGGTTTTAGTCAGACTTGAACAGGTTTTAGTCAGACTTGAACAGGTTTTAGTCAGACTTGAACAGGTTTTAGTTGAATCTGGACAGGTTTTAGTCGGACTTGAACAGGTTTTAGTCAGACTTGAACAGGTTTTAGTCAGACTTGAACAGGTTTTAGTTGAATCTGGACAGGTTTTAGTCGGACTTGAACAGGTTTTAGTCAGACTTGAACAGGTTTTAGTTGAATCTGGACAGGTTTTAGTCGGACTTGAACAGGTTTTAGTCGGACTTGAACAGGTTTTAGTTGAATCTGGACAGGTTTTAGTCGGACTTGAACAGGTTTTAGTCAGACTTGAACAGGTTTTAGTCGGACTTGAACAGGTTTTAGTCGTACTTGAACAGGTTTTAGTCGGACTTGAACAGGTTTTAGTCGGACTTGAACAGGTTTTAGTCGGACTTGAACAGGTTTTAGTCAGACTTGAACAGATTTTAGTCGGACTTGAACAGGTTTTAGTCAGATTGAACAGGTTTTAGTCGGACTTGAACAGGTTTTAGTCGGACTTGAACAGGTTTTAGTCGGACTTGAACAGGTTTTAGTTGGTACCGTCGCTGAAGTCGATGGAGGCGTATTGTCCGAGGAAAAGTGAGGCGGAGAAGCTGCTGACCAATGAGATCCTCTGAAACAAACAGACCTCAGATCAGGAGCAGTTGCAGAAGAATGTGGTGTAGCTTTTCTGGAAGAATCTGAATCGTTCCTGGAGCTGACCTCGGTTTGTTGAAACTCTTTTGGTCGAGTCTGATACATTTTGGCGATTTGGTTTCCAGTAAAACGCTGTGGAGAGAACAAAGGAAGGACAGAGGATTACGTTAGCGTCACTAGCTGTCGGCTCAAACCCCTGACAGTGTCCTGCAGTACCTAACCCGCCCAGCAGAGGCTGTGCCCTGTGGCTGGTGCGGTCAGCGGAGTCCTGGGACCTCAGCCTTGTTCTTTCTGCAGTTGCTCATACTTTACTCTGAGAGAGTCTGAATATCATACTTTACTCTGAGAGTCTGAATATCATACTTAACTCTGAGAGAGGTTTAAATATCATACTTTACTCTGAGAGAGGTTTAAATATCATACTTAACTCTGAGAGTTTGAATATTATACTTTACTCTGAAAGAGGTTTAAATATCATACTTTACTCTGAAAGAGGTTTAAATATCATACTTTACTCTGAGAGAGTCTAAATATCATACTTTACTCTTAAAGAGTCTAAATATCATACTTTACTCTTAAAGAGTCTAAATATCATACTTTACTCTGAGAGAGTCTGAATATCATACTTTACTCTTAAAGAGTCTAAAGATCATACTTTACTCTGAGAGAGTTTGATTAAATGTTGTCTGTGCCTCTCTAACACTGAGCCCGCCTCCTGTTACGCAGTGATGTAGATAAGTAACACCGCAGGAGAGTTTTTGTTTACAGACCTCGTAGGCCCTGGAGCCGGTGATCTGAGCGAGTCGGAGAGCCCCTCCCACAGCCGTCTGCAGAGCCTCACACTGAGCCCTGCTGCTGGAGTCCATCCAGACCGGACTGTCCCGGACCGAGAAGCTGTCCTGAAGATGACACAGAGAGACGGGTCAGAGACACCAGGACGCCTCAGAGACAGGTCTTACAGAAGACGGACCTGGAGTGTGTGGTGCAGCTCCAGGTGTGGCTCCAGAGTCCTCAGAGTCTCAGCTGCTCCTTTCCTCCAGAAGACACTGCCATGTTGCTGTGAAAGAACAAAGCTCAGGTACAAGGCCTAACACCGACGGGACAAATCCAACAGAGTCACGATTACTGGACTCAATTATCGAAAACAAAAAGAACCTGTCCGCTGCCGGAGAGAGCTCTGACTCGAGAGAAATCAAACCCAGACCTCTTCATTTTCTCCAAGAGTTTGTCCAAGGCCTGAGACGAAAACACAACACTTTCCTTTAAAAAGCCTTTCAAAAACCGACCGACAGAACATTCAGAGTGTTTCTGAGCTGACCTGGACCCACATGAGGACAGGAGAGGTGACGGTGAGGCGGTCTGCCTGAATGTGGACCCCTCCCTGAGTCCTGACCACCAGGAAACAACAGGTTATATTTACGGCTTGTTCTGAGAGAAAACACAAGGGTTTTTACCTGAACTCAGGGAGATCAGAGTCGAACTGAACATTGTCCTGATGAACCACCTGCAGGTGTCCATCCACCGCCACCACCTTCAGCTGCAACCACACAACACCCCCAGAGTTAGCCCGAACATGTCCCAGAGCACACACACAGCCCGGAGCCTGAGCCGCTCTGGAGTCACAGCTTTTAACGGAAAACTCGTTAAAAGCATCCTTCATTGATCTTTATTACTCTGAATATGAAATCTGTCTTATTGTGTTTTTTTTATTATTGATAATTATTACTGATAATTACTCCTTACTATTAGTATTATCAAGTGTTATTATTATTATTTTTATTATTATTATGGTATGGCTGACGTGGTTCTGGAGGGATGTATGGATCTGTCAAACCCAAACTGAGGAGCATTTTCTTTTTCCTTAAACGGACTTGTTTTCTGTTAATGTTCACCTTTAACCCTTAACCTTTGTCTCCTGCCTGTTCAATGTGTAAAGGTCACAGTCCAAAGTCCACACGCTGCTCTTTAACTTCAAACTCTCTGCTCGAAAATCCCAAACAAACCACGGTCTGTTTTTCTTCCGCGTCTGCGCAGTGGCTCAGTGCGCAGCCCGTTGAGCGCTGGTGATTCTCGGTGATTCTCGGTGAACATAAATGTTCATTTACCTGCTGAGTGCTGAAGTCAAAGCCCAGGAACAGATCCCGGTCCTGAGCAGCGGCCATGGTCCAGGTCCGACCAGAGGCGGGTCTTAGAGGGTTTTAGAGATTTAAAGAGACAGTGCCTCCTTAAATCTGTCTGCTCTGGATTTACTATAAAGGACTAAACTAAAACCTGTTCAGATCCAACTAAAAGCTGTTCAGATCCAACTAAAACCTGTTCAAATCCAAACCTGTTCAGATCCAACTAAAACCTGTTCAAATCCATCTAAAACCAATGAAAACCACAGTCACATTATTATAATAAAGTTTATGTCAGTTTACAACAACACTATATAAGTTGAAATATAAGTGTAACTGGAACAGAAGATGAACTTGTGAACATAATTCTTGGTCTTTGTGCCAGAATATGACTGAGGATTAAAGGACTAAAGTGAATAAAAGTGAAGAGGATTGTTCAGAATACACTCAGTGGTCTTGGGTTAGTCCTCACTCGAGGGTCAAGGGAAAACCAGAAAGGTCAAAGGTTGTGCACCTTTAGAATAATCCACAGAGAGCGATCCAGGTAAAGGTCTTTACTTTAAACAAAGAACCGCTCCACTGAGTTCCCATGGTGCATCTGGTATTCTGACATTTTATACGTAATAAAGACTATCAAGAATAACTCGAATATCAAAGACCTTTAACTTATTACAAAGAGAATTATTAATGTTGAACTTTTAGCAAAAAGTGAACAATTCCAAAATAATGACTCATATAAATATCAAACTAAGAGCAATAGAAATGAAAGAATACAGAAGAGTTTTAATAGATTCCTCCTGGTTTTTGTGAAAAAGGTCATATTCAAACAGAAAACTCGATAAATGTAGGACGTTAGTGTTTGATTGAGTTTCAAACAGAGTCTGATGAACCTGCAGCCGCTCGGAGAACGTTCACAAAGACGAGTACAGTCCCAGTCTGCGGGCGGCCTCAGAGATCCGAGGAGGTTTCCTCTTCGGGAACGGGAAGTGGTCCCGGTCGGTCTAGGTCTGGAGGACTTCACAGAGACCACATCAAGTCCAGTTTGGTTCCTAAACCAGGCCAAACCAGGTCTAAACCAGGCAAACCAGACTAAACCAGCTAAACCAGGTCCAAACCAGGACTAAACCAAACCAGGTCCAAACCAGGTCCAAACAGGTCTAAACCAGTTCTAAACCAGGTTCAAACAAGGTCTAAACCAGGTCTAAACCAGGTCCAAACAAGGTCTAAACCAGGTCTAAACCAGGTCCAAACAAGGTCTAAACCAGGTTCAAACCAGGTCTAAACCAGGTCCAAACAGGTCAAAAAGGTCTAAACCAGGTCTAAACCAGGTCCAAACAAGGTCTAAACCAGGTCTAAACCAGGTCCAAACCAGGTCTAAACCAGGACTAAACCAGATCTAAACCAGGTCCAAACAAGGTCTAAACCAGGTCTAAACCAGGTCCAAACCAGGTCTAAACCTAAACTGGTAAACCAGGTCTAAACCAGACTAAACCAAAACCAGGTCTAAACCAGGACTAAACCAGGTCTAAACCAGACTAAACCAGGTCTAAACCAGGTCTAAGGTCTAAAACCAAACCAGGAAAACCAGGTCTAAACCAGGTCAAAACCAGGACTAAACCAGGTCTAAACCAGGTCTAAACCAGGTCTAAACCAGGTTCAAACCAGGTCTAAACCAGGACTAAACCAGGTCTAAACAGACCAGGTTCAAACCAGGTCCAAACCAGGTCTAAACAAACTAAACCAGGTCTAAACCAGGTCTAAACCAGGTCTAAACCAGGTCTAAACCAGGACTAAACCAGGTCTAAACCAGGTCTAAACCAGGTCCAAACCAGGACTAAACCAGGTCTAAACCAGGTCTAAACCAGGTCCAAACCAGGTCTGAACCAGGTCTGAACCAGGACTAAACCAGATCCAGACCAGGTCTAAACCAGGACTAAACCAGGTCTAAACCAGGTCTGAACCAGGTCTGAACCAGGACTAAACCAGATCCAGACCAGGTCTAAACCAGGACTAAACCAGGACTTAATCAGGACTAAACCAGGACTTAACCAGACCTGAGAGGGTTTTCGGGGCTGGATCTTCGGTGCAGACACAGATGCTCGTGCCAGGGGTCGTAGGTCACATGATCATGATCACCAGCCAATGAGATGACAGCGGCTGGTTTCCATGGAGACAAACTCTGAGTGACAGAAACCACACTGACGTCTCCACGGACTGAAGAGAGAAAAGACCAGTTAAAACCTGTTCAAGTCCAACTGAAACCATGTCCAGTCCAACTGAAACCTGTTCAGATCCATCTAAAACCTGTTCAGATCCATCTCAAACCTGTTCAGATCCATCTAAAACCATTTCAGGTCCATCTAAAACCTGTTCAAATCCATCTAAAACCTGTTGACACAGGACCTGCTCTGTCAGCTCCTGGACTGAAATCTGAGTTAAAACAAACATTAGGCTCAAAAACATTTCTGTCTTAAACATACTCCACCCTTTGATCTTTAAATCTCCTTTTTACTGTGTGTACATTTATACAGAAATGTTTTATATATGTTGGACTTTATCTGAAATAAATATGATAACAATACGGAGACTGGTTCCTAAACGAAGGACTAAATCTGGACTAGGCCAGGATTTGAGAAGGACTAAACAACCAAGATCAAACCAAGACTTAGAAAACGAGAGTTAAACTAAGTAAACTAAACTAAGATTTAGTTAAAACCGTGTTCTCGCGAGAGTTCAGCAGCACATATCTGTAGGATGAGATTAAGTCGTATAAACTGAACAGAGCTGCAGCTTAACACGCGTTTTTTTTACATTTAACGTAACGCGTCAGACGCATGCGTGACTGTACGTAAAGGGAGTTTTTAAATCAGGACCAGACTCTGGCTTGTACCTGGTCCGAGGTGGGACACTCTGGTGTGCGTCCTCTGCGCGTCTCTGGAGCTCCTGTAGCGGTCTCTCAGCGCGCACAGCTCTGCCTCCATGACCTCCACCTGCAGCTCCTGCTCGTGTCCTGTTCTCTTCCTGAAAACTGCCCACGTGACTCACCTGAGCAAGTTTACTTTGGAACGTGAGCAGGTGTATGGACTGTATCAACAAGGAAGAAAGGTCATGATGTCAAAAGTCCTGGTTTAGACCTGGTTTAGACACGGTTTAGTCCTGGTTTAGTCCTAGTTTAGACCTGGTTTAGACCCGGTATAGTCCTGGTTTAGACCTGGTTTAGTCCTGGTTTAGACCTGGTTTAGACTGGTTTAGACCTGGTTCAGTCCTGGTTTAAACCTGGTTTAGTCCTAGTTTAGACCTGGTTTAGACCTGGTTTAGTCCTGGTTTAGACCTGGTTTAGACCTGGTTTAGTCCTAGTTTAGACCTGGTTTAGTCCTGGTTTAGACCTGGTTTAGTCCTGGTTTAGTCCTGGTTTAGACCTGGTTTAGTCCTGGTTTAGTCCTGATTTAGTCCTGGTTTAGTCCTGGTTCAGTCCTGGTTTAGTCCTGATTTAGACCTGGTTTAGTCCTGGTTTAGACCTGGTTTAGACCTGGTTTAGTACTGGTTTAGTCCTGATTTAGACCTGGTTTAGTCCTGATTTAGACCTGGTTCAGTCCTGGTTCAGTCCTGGTTCAGTCATGGTTTAGACCTGGTTTAGTCCTGGTTTAGTCCTGGTTCAGTCCTTGTTTAGTCCTGGTTTAGACCTGGTTTAGACCTGGTTCAGTCCTTGTTTAGTCCTGATTTAGACCTGGTTCAGTCCTGATTTAGACCTGGTTTAGTCCTGGTTTAGACCTGGTTTAGACCTGGTTCAGTCCTGGTTTAGTCCTGGTTCAGTCCTGATTTAGACCTGGTTTAGTCCTGGTTTAGACCTGGTTTAGACCTGGTTTAGACCTGGTTCAGACCTGGTTTAGTCCTGGTTTAGACCTGGTTTAGACCTGGTTCAGTCCTTGTTTAGTCCTGATTTAGACCTGGTTCAGTCCTGATTTAGACCTGGTTTAGTCCTGGTTTAGACCTGGTTTAGACCTGGTTCAGTCCTGGTTTAGTCCTGGTTCAGTCCTGATTTAGACCTGGTTTAGTCCTGGTTTAGACCTGGTTTAGACCTGGTTTAGACCTGGTCCTGGTTTAGTCCTGGTTCAGTCCTGATTTAGACCTGGTTTAGTCCTGGTTTAGACCTGGTTTAGACCTGGTTTAGACCTGGTTCAGACCTGGTTTAGTCCTGGTTTAATCCTGATTTAGACCTGGTTTAGACCTGGTTTAGACCTGGTTTAGTCCTAGTTTAGACCTGGTTTAGTCCTGGTTTAGTCCTGGTTCAGACCTGGTTCAGTCCTGATTTAGTCCTGGTTCAGTCCTGGTTCAGTCCTGGTTTAGTTCTGATTTAGACCTGGTTTTGTCCTGGTTCAGACCTGGTTTAGACCTGGTTTAGACCTGGTTTAGACCTGGTTTAGACCTGGTTCAGTCCTGGTTTAGTCCTGGTTTAGTCCTGATTTAGTCCTGGTTCAGACCTGGTTCAGTCCTGGTTTAATCCTGATTTAGACCTGGTTTAGTCCTGGTTTAGTCCTGGTTTAGTCCTGGTTTAGTCCTGGTTTAGACCTGGTTCAGTCCTGGTTTAGTCCTGGTTTAGACCTGGTTTAGTCCTGGTTTAGTCCTGTTTTAGACCTGTTTTAGACCTGGTTTAGACCTGGTTTAGTCCTGGTTTAGTCCTGTTTTAGACCTGGTTTAGTCCTGGTTTAGACCTGGTTTAGACCTGGTTTAGACCTGGTTCAGACCTGGTTTAGTCCTGGTTTAGTCCTGGTTTAGACCTGGTTCAGTCCTGGTTTAGTCCTGGTTTAGACCTGGTTCAGACCTGGTTCAGTCCTGGTTTAGTCCTGGTTTAGACCTGGTTTAGACCTGGTTTAGACCTGGTTTAGTCCTGGTTTAGACCTGGTTTAGACCTGGTTTAGACCTGGTTCAGTCCTGGTTCAGTCCTGGTTTAGTCCTGGTTTAGTCCTGGTTTAATCCTGATTTAGACCTGGTTTAGTCCTGGTTCAGTCCTGGTTTAGTCCTGTTTTAGACCTGGTTTAGACCTGGTTTAGTCTTGGTTTAGTCTTGGTTTAGTCCTGGTTCAGTCCTGGTTCAGTCCTGATTTAGACCTGGTTTAGTCCTGGTTTAGACCTGGTTTAGTCCTGGTTTAGACCTGGTTTAGTCCTGGTTTAGTCCTGATTTAGACCTGGTTTAGACCTGGTTCAGACCTGGTTCAGACCTGGTTTAGACCTGGTTTAGTCCTGGTTTAGACCTGGTTTAGACCTGGTTTAGACCTGGTTTAGTCCTGGTTTAGTCCTGGTTTAGACCTGGTTTAGTCCTGGTTTAGACCTGGTTTAGACCTGGTTTAGTCCTGGTTTAGACCTGGTTTAGTCCTGGTTTAGTCCTGGTTTAGTCCTGGTTTAGTCCTGGTTCAGTCCTGGTTTAGACCTGGTTTAGACCTGGTTTAGTCCTGGTTTAGTCCTGGTTTAGTCCTGATTTAGACCTGGTTTAGTCCTGGTTTAGTCCTGATTTAGTCCTGGTTTAGTCCTGGTTCAGTCCTGGTTTAGTCCTGGTTTAGTCCTGATTTAGACCTGGTTTAGTCCTGGTTTAGACCTGGTTTAGTCCTGATTTAGACCTGGTTTAGTCCTGGTTCAGACCTGGTTTAGACCTGGTTTAGACCTGGTTTAGTCCTGGTTTAGTCCTGGTTTAGACCTGGTTTAGTCCTGATTTAGACCTGGTTTAGTCCTGGTTCAGACCTGGTTTAGACCTGGTTCAGACCTGGTTTAGTCCTGGTTTAGTCCTGGTTTAGACCTGGTTCAGTCCTGGTTCAGTCCTGGTTTAGACCTGGTTCAGACCTGGTTCAGTCCTGGTTCAGACCTGGTTTAGACCTGGTTCAGTCCTGGTTTAGTCCTGGTTTAGTCCTGGTTTAGTCCTGATTTAGACCTGGTTTAGTCCTGGTTCAGTCCTGGTTTAGTCCTGTTTTAGACCTGGTTTAGACCTGGTTCAGTCCTGGTTTAGTCCTGTTTTAGACCTGGTTTAGACCTGGTTTAGTCCTGGTTCAGACCTGGTTCAGTCCTGATTTAGACCTGGTTTAGTCCTGGTTTAGACCTGGTTTAGTCCTGGTTCAGTCCTGATTTAGACCTGGTTTAGACCTGGTTTAGTCCTGGTTCAGACCTGGTTCAGACCTGGTTCAGTCCTGGTTTAGTCCTGGTTTAGACCTGGTTTAGTCCTGGTTTAGACCTGGTTTAGACCTGGTTTAGACCTGGTTTAGACCTGGTTTAGACCTGGTTCAGACCTGGTTTAGTCCTGGTTTAGTCCTGGTTTAGACCTGGTTTAGTCCTGGTTTAGACCTGGTTTAGACCTGGTTTAGTCCTGGTTTAATCCTGGTTTAGACCTGGTTTAGACCTGGTTTAGACCTGGTTTAGTCCTGGTTTAGTCCTGGTTTAGACCTGGTTTAGTCCTGGTTCAGCCCTGGTTTAGACCTGGTTCAGTCCTGGTTTAGTCCTGGTTTAGACCTGGTTTAGACCTGGTTCAGACCTGGTTCAGTCCTGGTTCAGTCCTGGTTTAGTCCTGGTTTAGACCTGGTTTAGTCCTGGTTTAGTCCTGGTTTAGTCCTGGTTTAGTCCTGGTTTAGACCTGGTTTAGTCCTGGTTTAGTCCTGGTTTAGTCCTGGTTTAGACCTGGTTTAGTCCTGGTTCAGTCCTGGTTTAGACCTGGTTCAGTCCTGGTTTAGTCCTGGTTTAGTCCTGGTTTAGACCTGGTTTAGACCTGGTTTAGACCTGGTTTAGACATGGTTTAGTCCTGGTTCAGTCCTGGTTTAGACCTGGTTCAGTCCTGGTTTAGTCCTGGTTTAGTCCTGGTTTAGACCTGGTTTAGTCCTGGTTTAGACCTGGTTTAGTCCTGGTTTAGTCCTGGTTTAGACCTGGTTTAGACCTGGTTTAGTCCTGGTTTAGTCCTGGTTTAGTCCTGGTATAGTCCTGGTATAGTCCTGGTTTAGACCTGCTTTAGACCTGCTTTAGACCTGGTTTAGTCCTGGTTTAGTCCTGGTTTAGTCCTGGTTTAGTCCTGGTTTAGTCCTGGTTTAGACCTGGTTTAGTCCTGGTTTAGTCCTGGTTTAGTCCTGGTTTAGACCTGGTTTAGTCCTGGTTTAGACCTGGTTTAGTCCTGGTTTAGTCCTGGTTTAGACCTGGTTTAGACCTGGTTTAGACCTGGTTTAGACCTGGTTTAGACCTGGTTTAGACCTGGTTTAGTCCTGGTTTAGTCCTGGTATAGTCCTGGTTTAGACCTGGTTCAGACCTGGTTCAGACCTGGTTCAGACCTGCTTTAGACCTGGTTTAGACCTGGTTTAGACCTGGTTTAGTCCTGGTTTAGTCCTGGTTTAGTCCTGGTTTAGTCCTGGTTTAGTCCTGGTTTAGACCTGGTTTAGTCCTGGTTTAGTCCTGGTTTAGACCTGGTTTAGTCCTGGTATAGTCCTGGTTTAGACCTGGTTTAGTCCTGGTTTAGTCCTGGTTTAGACCTGGTTTAGTCCTGGTTTAGTCCTGGTTTAGTCCTGGTTTAGACCTGGTTTAGTCCTGGTATAGTCCTGGTTTAGACCTGGTTTAGACCTGGTTTAGTCCTGGTTTAGACCTGGTTTAGTCCTGGTTTAGTCCTGGTTTAGACCTGGTTTAGTCCTGGTATAGTCCTGGTTTAGTCCTGGTATAGTCCTGGTTTAGACCTGGTTTAGTCCTGGTTTAGACCTGGTTTAGACCTGGTTTAGTCCTGGTTTAGACCTGGTTTAGTCCTGGTTTAGACCTGGTTTAGACCTGGTTTAGTCCTGGTTTAGTCCTGGTTTAGACCTGGTTTAGTCCTGGTTTAGACCTGGTTTAGTCCTGGTTTAGACCTGGTTTAGACCTGGTTTAGTCCTGGTTTAGACCTGGTTTAGACCTGGTTTAGTCCTGGTTTAGTCCTGGTTTAGACCTGGTTTAGACCTGGTTTAGTCCTGGTTTAGACCTGGTTTAGTCCTGGTTTAGTCCTGGTTTAGTCCTGGTTTAGACCTGGTTTAGACCTGGTTTAGTCCTGGTTTAGTCCTGGTTTAGACCTGGTTTAGTCCTGGTTTAGTCCTGGTTTAGACCTGGTTTAGACCTGGTTTAGTCCTGGTTTAGACCTGGTTTAGTCCTGGTTTAGACCTGGTTTAGACCTGGTTTAGTCCTGGTTTAGACCTGGTTTAGACCTGGTTTAGTCCTGGTTTAGTCCTGGTTTAGACCTGGTTTAGACCTGGTTTAGTCCTGGTTTAGACCTGGTTTAGTCCTGGTTTAGACCTGGTTTAGTCCTGGTTTAGACCTGGTTTAGACCTGGTTTAGTCCTGGTTTAGTCCTGGTTTAGACCTGGTTTAGTCCTGGTATAGTCCTGGTTTAGTCCTGGTTTAGTCCTGGTTTAGTCCTGGTTTAGTCCTGGTTTAGACCTGGTTTAGTCCTGGTTTAGTCCTGGTTTAGTCCTGGTTTAGTCCTGGTTTAGACCTGGTTTAGTCCTGGTATAGTCCTGGTTTAGACCTGGTATAGTCCTGGTATAGTCCTGGTTTAGTCCTGGTTTAGTCCTGGTTTAGTCCTGGTTTAGTCCTGGTTTAGACCTGGTTTAGTCCTGGTTTAGTCCTGGTTTAGTCCTGGTTTAGACCTGGTTTAGACCTGGTTTAGTCCTGGTTTAGACCTGGTTTAGTCCTGGTTTAGACCTGGTTTAGACCTGGTTTAGTCCTGGTTTAGACCTGGTTTAGACCTGGTTTAGTCCTGGTTTAGTCCTGGTTTAGACCTGGTTTAGACCTGGTTTAGTCCTGGTTTAGTCCTGGTTTAGACCTGGTTTAGTCCTGGTTTAGTCCTGGTTTAGACCTGGTTTAGTCCTGGTTTAGTCCTGGTTTAGACCTGGTTTAGACCTGGTTTAGACCTGGTTTAGTCCTGGTTTAGACCTGGTTTAGTCCTGGTTTAGACCTGGTTTAGTCCTGGTTTAGACCTGGTTTAGTCCTGGTTTAGTCCTGGTTTAGTCCTGGTTTAGACCTGGTTTAGTCCTGGTTTAGACCTGGTTTAGACCTGGTTTAGTCCTGGTTTAGACCTGGTTTAGTCCTGGTTTAGACCTGGTTTAGTCCTGGTTTAGTCCTGGTTTAGACCTGGTTTAGTCCTGGTTTAGACCTGGTTTAGACCTGGTTTAGACCTGGTTTAGTCCTGGTTTAACTTTTCAACATTTCTTTAAAAACCAAACGCGTGTGTTTTTGTGACAGACTTTTATTGATGAAACACAGAAACGTGACGAGGTTAAACTAAAGTTCACGACAGAGACCAGGTTTCGTGGATAAAACAGTTTAAAGTCGGTGACAGTCTGAAGAGACGGCTGAGAGCGTGAAGGATTTGTTAAAAAGACAACAGCAGCTGAAGCTTCAGGTTCACAGCAGACGACAAACAGTGAATAAATCCTCTTCAAAGAAATCTGTGACTGTGACAAAACCTGGACTGGATCAAGGGTCGCGTTTTAATAAAGTTTAAAAAAACAAGTTTGCAAGAGACTTAAGTAAGTAAGCCATAGGTAAGATTCTGTTGGGTTTAGACGGTTTGGAACAGGTTTATATTTGATTTGAATGGGTTCTTTATGGATTTGAACAGCCTTTAAATGGTTTGAGGTGGATATAAATGTTATAAACAGATTTGTCTTGGCAATATCTTGTTTCTGTGGATTTGACCAGGTTTTGGAAGGACTTAAGTCTATTTTTTTAATGGTTATAATCAGGTTTTGGCTGGTTTTAGGTTGTTTTAATTTCAGTTCAATCGATTCTGAATGGATTATTCATAGGTTTTGTTCAGGTTATAGATGGTTTTAGTTGGACTTCAAAGGGTTATACATAAATCTGTATGTATACAGTTGGACTTTAACCATTTCTTTAGGGATTTAAATGTGGTTTTGTTCAGGTTATTGACTGATTAAATTGGATTTGAATGGGTTAGACCGGGTTTTAGCTGGACTTCATCAGGTTGTAAATGGTTATAGCCAGATTTGAACAGATTTTAAATGTGTTTAGTTTGACTTTAACCAGTTTTAGAATGATTGAACTATTGTTATTGTTCTATTTTCTTTAAATTTTATGGGAAAGGATTTGACTTGGTTTTAATTGGATTTAAAACAGTTACTGATGGCTTCATAATGTGATTTCTACAGGTATTATGTGACCTTTTAGGCACTAACCTGTTTTAAATGGCTTTGAAAGAGTAATATTCTGTTTTATATTACATAATATTAAATCAGAATGGATTTGAGCAGGCTTTCGTTTAATGGATTACAAATGTATGTCGGCTGTTTTTGTCACAAACTCTCAAAGTCCACAGAAGGACCTGGAAATATGGATCCAGCCCTCACTGTTGAACAAATATAATCCATTAGTCCATTGTTTGATCTATTATAAAAATGGCACTGGGCTTTTCAAATGTTGTTTAAAACGACCATAAATCCTCTTCTTTCCAGTTTTTCAGCTACAAAACTATTCAAAACAAATGGACAGCATGCTGGATTTAAACATCTGCCTCTGAGGGACATTCAGTGCATTTCAGAACAAAACTAAGAAAAACACTTTGACACAGCTTTTTGGGTTTATTTTTTTGTGAAGTGAAACCTAGAGGCAAGCGACTTTCGATTAAAACTGTCAGAGGCCATTCTTTCCTGTTCGTGTTTGTTTTCCGTCTGTTCCTGAAATGCACTGAACTCTTCCCTCTCGCCGGACTCAGTTGCAGCACTCGACGTAGTTGGCGGGCAGCATGCCGGATTTGCCGGTGCGCTGCACGGTGCCGTACATCCAGCCCTCGTCGATGTGCTGAGCGTTGACGATGACGTCTCCGTCTCTGAAGGACACCTCGTCGTGGTCCTGAGCCGCGTAGTCGTACAGCGCTCGGTAAAGCCGCTGCAGACAGACACAAGACCGGGTTAAGACCGGGTTAAGACCGGGTTAAGACCGGGTTAAGACCGGGTTACTGAAGAGTTACTCTGAGAACCTCACTTTTCAACCCTTCAGCCGTTGAGTTTAGTTCAGACGCTCAAACTTTAAAACAGGTCTAAACTGTAGGAAAGAGGTTCCATTACTTTTTGGTGAGTTTCTTTTGTAATATTTTACAAATCTTTTGTTTTTTTATGTCAATCTTTCACCATTTATTCTCAATTCTAAACTTAAACTTATTTTCACTGTCCAAACTTTAAACTAGTTCCAAACCTAGCAAGCACCAAACTATTTACATCTTTGACAGTTTTGTTTGAACCTTTTAGTGTTTTTTTTTAGTTTTTTTTAATAATCCCACTTTATTAAAAGCCTGGGACTGAACTGGGACTAGAGCAGGTCAGTTTATAATGGGTTGTTATGGTTGCTTTTCACTTACATTTGCAACTTATACTTTGAAATGTTTAAGGAAATGTAACCACCAGAGCTTTGTGATTTTCAAGATTTTAATTTTGAGTTTTAATGTGTCTGGATCATTCTAAAGTCGTCCAAACGCAAACCCCTTAGACATGATTTGAATTGTCATTTCTTGCTCAGTTTTTATCAGTTTTATTAGTTTTGATCAGTTTTTATCTTCCATAATCCTAAACTCATTCAGCTTTATTCAGCTTCTTTCAACTTCCAACCTTTTTTTTTACTTTCAAAAGCAACCACATACTTTGGATTAATGTAATAATTCCAAACATTTCCAAACATGGGACAATCCCAGACTTCCAGACTTCTTCCTGTACCAGGACATGATAAAGACTACAGCGTTTAAAGATGTAATAATTCTTTTAATAAACTCTTTGCTCTCAGTGGCTCGGCTGCTACAGCTAAAGTACTTCACTAAGTATTGTGTACCATTGTGGCAGCGTGAGGAGGAGAGGTGACTGATCGGACTGAGGACATGCTGGTCTGGTGCATGTAGCCGTGGTACTGCTGCTGCTGCGCCCCCTGGTGGTAGGCTCCAGGCAGGACAGGAGCTGTGACACAACACAGGACACTGGAGTTAAAAAGACACTTCAGTTTTAGTGAAAATGTCGGAGTTAAGGTTAAAGCCACACAGTGCTCTTCAAACAGATCCTGGAAAAAACACAAGTGTTAGTTTATTTTTTACTAAATGAGACACTCGCAAACGCTACAAAGGAAGAGCTGTAGCTTTATCCATTTCTCTGTTTGGACTCAACACCTCTGAACACGTCTAAAAACGACACGTCTGAACACGACATGTCTGAACACGACACGTCTGAACACGTCTGAAAACGCCACGTCTGAAAACGCCACGTCTGAAAACGACACGTTTGAACACAACACGTTTGAACACGACTGAACACGACACGTCTGAAAACGACACGTCTGAACACGACTGAACACGACACGTCTGAAAACGACACGTCTGAACACGACTGAACATGACATGTCTGAACACGACACGTCTGAACACGTCTGAAAACGCCACGTCTGAAAACGCCACGTTTGAACACAACACGTTTGAACACGACTGAACACGACACGACTGAACACGTCTGAAAACGACACGTCTGAACACGACACGTTTGAACACGTTTGAACACGACACGACTGAACACGTCTGAAAACGACACGTCTGAACACGTCTGAAAACGACACGTCTGAACACATCTGAACACGACACGTCTGAACACGTCTGAACACGACACGTCTGAACACGTCTGAAAACGACACGTCTGAACACTTCTGGTAAACGACACGTCTGAACACATCTGAACACGACACGTCTGAACACGTCTGAAAACGACACGTCTGAACACTTCTGGTAAACGACACGTCTGAACACGACACGTCTGAACACAAAACGTCTGAACACGACACGTTTGAACACAACTGAACACGACACGTCTGAAAACGACACGTCTGAACACGACTGAACACGACACGTCTGAACACGTCTGAAAACGACACGTCTGAACACGCCTGAAAACGACACGTCTGAACACGCCTGAACACGACACGACTGAACACGTCTGAAAACGACACGTCTGAACACGCCTAAAAGCGCACGCCTGAACACGCCTGAAAACGACACGTCTGAACACGCCTGAAAACGACACGTCTGAAAACGACACGTCTGAAAACGACACGTCTGAACACGTCTGAAAACGACACGTCTGAACACTTCTGAACACGACACGTCTGAACACGTCTGAAAACGACACGTCTGAACACGACTGAACACGACACGTCTGAACACGTCTGAAAACGACACGTCTGAACACGTCTGAAAACGACACGTCTGAACACGTCTGAAAACGACACGTCTGAACACTTCTGAACACGACACGTCTGAACACAAAACGTCTGAACACGTCTGAACACTTCTGGTAAACGACACGACTGAACACGACACGACTGAACACGAAACGTCTGAACACGTCTGAAAACGACACGTCTGAACACGACTGAACACGACACGACTGAACACGCCTGAACACGACACGTCTGAACACGTCTGAACATGACACGTCTGAACATGCCTGAACATGACACGTCTGAACACGCCTGAACACGACTGAACACGTCTGAACACGACTGTCAGAAGTATTATACATTCATTCTTTTAGTTGGTTTAATATGGATTTGAACTGTTTTTTGTTATCTGTTCATAAAAACTGAACAGGAAGTAAACTTGGTGAACTATATTGTGGCCTGGTTCAGACCTGGTTTAGACCTGGTTTAGTCCTGTTGTTGGTGGGCCACACAGTGGAACACGGAGGTCAGCTCAGCAGCAACTATTTTATTATACATGGAATCATCCTGCTTCTTAAAGAAGGACGAGACCAACGTGTTAGTCTGTACAGTCGCGGTGTCGGTACAGTGTAATTTGCTGCTAGCATGCAGCCTAACATCTGCCTTCCCTCCGTGAGAAACACCAAACTCTTTCCTACACACTTTGCAGAACGCTTTACTTTCATCGCTTTAGGCTGTAGCAATCCATGGATACTTCCCCACACACTCCTCCTGGTACCTGCAGAGGCCTTTTTGCTTTTTAGCAGCATGTTGGGGTTCCGGTACACCAGCCATGTCAACGGAATCAATGAAAATTAGCTTATCAATATCTAAATTTGCGCCTAGCCACATGCGTTTGGGACTGTCCCAAATTTTTCGGGACGTCTAGTCACCCTATTTAAACCTGGTTTAGACCTGGTTTTGACCTTGTTCAGATCTGGTTTAGTCCTGGTTTAGTGCTGGTTTAGACCTGGTTTAGACCTGGTTTTTAGTTTTATAGACGTGGTCGATAATAAAGTGTAATAGAATAGTAATAATAATGGAGTTTTTACAGGTTAAAACATTAGTGTAAATGACACGTGTCTCGTGCTCGTGCAGCAGATCAGGTGTAAACTGTAAAAACAAGACTGTGGTGGGTCTCAGGTGAGTCCAGGTCCTGTACCGGTGTCGGCGCTGCTCCGGTCCCACAGGTCAGAGGTCACAGAGCTCACAGACTGAGCCCGGCTTTGAGGCAGAGAGCGAGTGAGTCTGTGCTCGGCCCGCTCTGACAGAAACCGGCCACCAGAGGGCAGTGGTCCCAGGAGAGAGGAGAGGAGGAAACATAGGAGGAAATATCAGCAAGGAACCATTCAAGAGACTTTTTCATTTTTACAAAGGATAATGTTTAAAGGAGAAGAAAGTGACTGTGGCTAATCCTAACGATTCCTTACATTTGTCATTAACAAAAAAAAAAAAGATATGTTCAGTGGATTTGAACAGGTTTTAGTTGGATTTGAACAGGTTTTAGTTGGATTTGAACAGGTTTTAGTTGGATTTGAACAGATTTCAGTTGGATTTGAACAGGTCTTAGTTGGATTTGAACAGATTTCAGTTGGATTTGAACAGGTTTTAGTTGGATTTGAACAGATTTCAGTTGGATTTGAACAGGTTTTAGTTTTATTTTTTTTTAGTTCAGAGGGTTAGATTTGTTAGTTTGGGCTGTTTTTTATTTTTTATTTATTTGGGTAAGTCTTCTCCTTCACTGCTTTGGTTAATAACAATAACAATAATAATGTAATAACACAATAAGTCTTGTCCTGTGTTGAAGGTTTTGAGTTGTATTTAACGATAAGTGCTGGGGGTTAAACGGGGTCACACTCTGTACCAGAGATCCTGCGCAGACTCTTGGACTGAATGTTGTCCTCCAAAGGGTCGTAGTCAAAGATGGAGCCGGGGTCTGCTCTCCAAACCTTCAGGTCTTCATTTGAACAAAACAAAAGCTACTGTTCAAACGTATCTGACAGTTTTCAATCATGTGACAACACTTCATCAGCACAAAGTCACTCTACACCAAGACCTGCACTGGCAGGAACAAAACAAGATCTGCTTTAGACCAAAGCAAGACCTGCTGTAGACCATAACAAGACCTGCTGTAGACCATAACAAGACCTGCTGTAGACCAAAACAAGACCTGCTGTAGACCAAAACAAGACCTGCTGTAGACCAAAACAAGATCTGCTGTAGACCAAAACAAGATCTGCTGTAGACCAAAACAAGATCTGCTTTAGACCAAAACAAGACCTGCTGTAGACCATAACAAGACCTGCACTGGCAGGAACAAAACAAGATCTGCTTTAGACCAAAACAAGACCTGGTGTAGACCAAAACAAGACCTGCTGTAGACCATAACAAGACCTGCTGTAGACCAAAACAAGACCTGCTGTAGACCAAAACAAGACCTGCTGTAGACCATAACAAGACCTGCTGTAGACCATAAGACCTGCTGTAGACCAAAACAAGACCTGCTTTAGACCTGCTTTAGACCTGCTTTAGACCTGATGTAGACCAAAACAAGACCTGCTGTAGACCAAAACAAGACCTGCTGTAGACCATAACAAGACCTGCTGTAGACCTGCTTTAGACCAAAACAAGACCTGCTTTAGACCTCCTTTAGACCAAAACAAGACCTGCTTTAGACCTGATTTAGACCAGCTTTAGACCTGCTGTAGAACATAAGACCTGCTGTAGACCAAAACAAGACCTGCTTTAGACCTGATTTAGACCTGCTCTAGACCTGCTGTAGAACATAAGACCTGCTGTAGACCAAAACAAGACCTGCTGTAGACCAAAACAAGATTGGTCCTGACTCCTGATACATGTCAGGTTCTGTTTCGGTGCAGCCTCAGATCTAAGAATAGTTTAAGCTGCTGCTTAAAGAAACATTAAAAAAGTCCCAGAGAATCGTAATGAAACTGTGACAGACCGACGATGATGCCTCCCGGTCGTCGGTCCAGCTCCCCCGTTTGATGATGGTGCATGCCTCTGGTAAACCCCGCCTCCCCGATCATCTGATTGGCTCTGTGGTAGCGCTCCATCCCAGGGTCGTCCAATCCCAGAGCAGAAGCTCGGCCGCGGGACCGGTCGAAGTCCTCGTGGTACTTGGCCTGGATGGGACCAGAGCGGGTCAGAGGTCAGAGCGGGACAGGTGAATGTTTATATCAGAGGTGTGTGTGGTTTTGTTTCACTCAGATTCACTCAGGTGCATTTAGTCAGTGAGAAACACAGGGTTTTTATTAAAGTGGTTTATTATAAAAGATAGTCTTTATCAAACCTGGAGTCTCCTGGAGTTCTAGTCCTGGTCTAGTCCTGGTCTAGTCCTGGTCTAGTCCTGGTCTAAGATCCAGTATTAGTCTCACTCTCGGTGCCACACTTCACTCTGTGTCTGTTAGCTCCTCCCACATCCAGGCGGTCTCCTCGGCAACAGGTCCGTTACCATGGAAACGACATCCTGAGTCCGGCGCACACGCCTGTACTCAGGTGTGTCCAGCTCCGACAGGCTCCGCCCCCTCAACTCCTGCAGACCGCTGCGGTACTTCACCTGAGACAGAGTCAGGGTTAGACCTGGTTTAGTCCTGGTTCAGTCCTGGTTTAGACCTGGTTTAGTCCTGTTCCAGTCCTGGTCTAGTCCTGGTCTAGTGTGTCTCTCACGGAGCTGATGTGGTCCTGGTTCTGTTTGACCCGCTCCACTTCAGGAGTCCGTCCCAGACTCGTGGCCTTGGCTGGACTCTGTCTGTACTTGACCTGCAGCAGAAACACACCTGGCTCTTTACCTGAGAACAGCTCTGTGTGAGGATAAACCTGAGATAAACCTCACGGAGCTGATGTTGTCCTGGTTCCGTTTGACCCGCTCCGTCTCCAGAGTCTCGCTCACAGCTGTTCCACGTCCCACCTCCTCTTTATACTGAACCTGAGACCGGAACAGACAAAACCTCTTTAGACCTCGTCTGGAGCCACACAAGACCACACAGGAGCCCAAGAGATGATAATTAACAAGCTTTTATTTGGATTTCAACAGGTTTTATTTGGATTTCAACAGCTTTTATTTGGATTTCAACAGCTATTATTTGGATTTCAACAGCTTTTATTTGGATTTCAACAGCTTTTATTTGGATTTCAACAGCTTTTACATAGATTTTACACTTGTTTTAATTGTATTTGGAAAAATTAACACAATATTTCCACATTATTGCCCCGTGTTTCCTAAAAGACAGGGAGAAAGTGTTTCTAGAAACCACAAAAAACAGAGGATTACTCAGAATTGTGACTTATGCACAGGTTTGTAGAACATGTCACTTTTCTGAAAAACACAAAACAATGACATTGCTCTAAAACAGTAAGAAACACTGGTGTTGGGAGATACACTCTCTGTCAGGGATTTGAGCTGAAGGTTTTAAGAAACGCTTTTCTGATTCAAGAACTGATCCATATTACGTTTCTGTTCCTCATTTAGACGTTATTGGGCTCCACTGGTACAATTTTCATTTGCTTTGGACTAACTGTGTCGATATAAGGATACAGCTTTTCTGGGAAAACATTAGTAAAAGTGTAATAGTGTGTGTTCGCTCTTGATTCAGAAAACATGACAGTTCTTCTGTCACAGTCCAGCTTCACTTGGATTATCTGTGGAGCCTGCTTCAAAGACAACGACTGGTCCACAGAAGGTGGAGCGAACGCCACACATTCATCGTTTCTCCTCCAAATTCACCATCCCCCCGAGTTGTACTCTTATTCTTTGCGTGTGTTGGACTGTGCTATCCGATCCCAAGACTGTCACATAATATCTGAACCTCTCGGGGTTGTCCGGCAGTGCTATGTTCCTCTGTGTGACGCTGCACAGATCATCAGAAACTGTCAGCTTGGAGTAGGCCGTGTTAGGATCCAGAACCACCGGAGTGTATGTCACATGTTCTTTCATCTTGCTCCAAATGCGGACGCCTAAGTTTTCTAAATGTTTGGCGACATCCACCAGCGACCCCCAAGGCATGGACTTGTTTTACTGAAGCGCTGCAGTTGTGTAGGAAGGGGGCGGTAGTAGCTCAGTGGGTAGAGCGGCCGTCCTTCAACCGGCGGGTGGGCGGTTCGATCCCCGCTCGAAACATCCTAAAACATCATAACATCCCGGTCTCCCCTACATACTGTCGTTGTGTCCTTGGGCTCCTCTCTCTGGAGAAAAGGCCTCATTCTGTTGAAGTCTCCCTGGATCAGCCTCTCTGTTTGTCGGCCCTGTTCATCGATGTGGAAAGTCGTCAGTCTGACCTGGGCTTTGGCCTGATTGAACTTGTCTAGTCTTGTCTGTAGCAGCTTCAGACTCTCTCTAACCCTGTGTTTGTTGTCCTGTGCAGCTTGGTCAACAGGTCTAAATGTGAGGTTCAGATGCGCTCTGAAATCTCAATAAACCAGACAAACTATCTGCTGGTGTTTGAGGCAGAAAAGCTTGAGTTCCTGAGGACAAATGTCATCAGGTCGACCAGAGTTCTCCTTCAAAAACAGTTCCTCTGAAAAGGCCTCACACAGGTTTCGTAAGATCAGGTTACAGGGAGGGTTGTCTTTGGAAGAGTGCCGTTTACACATGGGACACTCTGGAACCACCTTTTCTGCCCACCAGCTCCGCAGACAGCGCCGACAAAAGCTATGGCTACACGACAGCACCACGGGGTCCCTGAAGACGCCGAAGAACAGAATGGCCCTCCTGAACTGACCCCAAGTGGTGTTCTTTTATTGGACTTCTACCATAGTCACAGTTTGTTCGTAACAAACACCATGTTCAAGCAAAGAGTTGCATCTGATGGCGGGGGAGAGCGCTGGAAAGACTCGGCAGACCCAAACGTATTGTGAAAGTCTGATTGGACCATTTCCGCCGCTTCCATTGTCGATGCGGCCGCTCAGAGGTATGGCTGTAAGGTCTTTGGTGCCAGTCACGGCGGTAATCTTCAAACCCGGTGGTGGACACTGAAAGTAAGGGATATTGTAAAGCTGAAGGAGTCCTATTGAGCCCGGATGGATTGTTAGACTCTTGAGGCAGCAGACAGGTATCAGCAGACCAAGCAGACTGCAGCCCGGATGGTTGTGGAGGTGAAAACTCGGGTCTGGGAAGAGTTCAATGAGGCAACAGAGAAGGACTGTCAGCCTTGAAGAAATTCTGTCAAAATGAGCTTTCTCCGCAGGGTGGCTGGACGCTCTCCCTTAGAGATAGGGTTAGGACTCGGTCACTCGAGAGGAGCTCAGAGTAGAGCTGCTGCTCCTCCATCGAGAGGAGCAGCTCTGAGGCTCAGGTGTTTGTTACGGATGCCTCCTGGATGACTTCCTTGGGGGGGAAGGGGAAGGTTCCAAGCACGTCCCATGGAGAAGAGGCCTGGAGAAGACCTAGGCCACGCTGGAGGGACTATGTCTCTTGGTCTGGAAAATCTTTGTATTTCCCTAAAAGAGTGGAAGGAAGTGTCTGGGGAGAGGGGAAGTCTAAGCGACCCAGCCCTGGATCAGGGAAAGAAGATGGATGGATAATTGGAGTTCAACAGGTTTTAGTTGGGTTTGACCAGTGTTGCCACAGTTACTTTGAAAAAGTAACTTAGTTACGTTACAGATTACTTGATTTAAAAAGTAACTTAGTTACTATACAGATTACTTGATTTTAAAAGTAACTAAGTTACTTTACAAGTTACTTTATTAGTTACATTCAGCAGCTGTCGACAACATAAAAATGACAACTGGTTTTGCCAACAATCACTTTATTTATAGTGTTTTTTTACAGTAACATCAACAATCTATCTCCTGACAATTAAAGTTGAATTTAAAAACTATTTCCTGAAAAAATACATGTTTTTTACAATAAATAAAGGCAGTCTCTCTTGACTTAACATAAATACTTGTTTTAATAAAAAATAAAGGCAGTCTTCCTTTGTAACTAACTCTAAGGGAAAAGTAAATAAGTAATAATTTATTTTGTACTTTATTGTATTTGTCTCCTCTGTATGTAAATGTAATGAGCCTTTTATTTCCGCCTCTATAGTGGAACGTTAATTTGAGTCTAGAAAAGGGGGACTGGTTAGCGAGACGCACATGCGGAAGTCAGGAGGAAGTAATCTCATCTCGTTTTAAAACGCTCCGAAATCATTAAGTTCTAAAGGAAAGGAGTGGATAATTAAGCACCTAGCTAGAACGGGAACAAGGTATGTCTTTCTTGACAAAAAAATGACAAAAATAGTAACGCACAGTGACTTGGTTAAGTAACTTTAATCTGATTACTGGTTTGGAAATAGTAATGCGTTAGATTACTCGTTACTGAAAAATGTGGTCAGAATAGAGTAACGCGTTACTAAGTAACGCGTTACTGGCATCACTGGGTTTGACCAATCGTAAATGAATATCTGTCCAAAGTACATTATATATCTTATTATTTTTGAGGAAAACCATTATATCAGCAAAATATGGAGCTGGATCAGACCCTAAAGAAAATGGATTAGGCTGAGGTCAAAGCTCACACCAGAGTAAAGGTCAGTACTTTTTCTGTCATGAGTAACCTTCAGCTGCACAACACTGAAAGTGGAATAAAAGGCTCTCTTTATTACTGTTGTAAAGAAAAGCTTGTGCCACTATAGTGCAGGGCCGCGGGAAGTAATTTTGAACAGGGGGTGCTGTGAATTTTTTTTTTTTTTTTTTTTGACAAAAAACCTACAAGCTTATAGGCCTATTTAAAATACATTTTAAAAATAAATACATTGAGAATTACTACTTTATTGTCATATACACTTCAGTGCACAGCCAGCCAGGGTCTGAAACACACAGACATCAGTTCTCAGATGTGCTCGTTCAATGAAGAATAATTCTGCATGGAACGAGCGGGAAACCTCTTTACTCGGCGACCAAACCTGCCTGCCTGACGTTAACAACGTAACTTCCGAACCTGTGTTGATTAGGCCTCAAAATATGAAATTAAAATCCAAAATATACGTAATAGCCTACGTGTGTCAAAATCATTTTCTAAAATATTCATAAGGAATTTATAAATTGTGCAAAATATTTTAATAGGCCTACATTTTTTTTTTTTTATCTCCCTCTCGTCACTAGGCACCCCCACTTCCCACGGCCATGCTATAGTGTGACATACAGCAGTTGGATTCCACTCACGTCACTGATTTTCTTGGTGTTCTCTCGGGCGAGGACAATCTCTGGTGTCTCTGAGACTGAAGACATCAGCCCACGCATAAGCTTCGAGTCCCAGCAGTAACGCAGCTGCAGGGACACACACAGAAACATCATAATCACAATCTCCTGTAGATTTAACAAGAAAACAATGAAGACCAATGTTGACCAGGTTTTAGTTTTTTTAAAACAGGTTTTAGTTGGATTTGAATAGGTTTTAGTTGGATTTGAATAGGTTTTAGTTGGATTTGAACAGGTTTTAGTTGGATTTGAACAGGTTTTAGTTGGATTTGAACAGGTGTTCAGGCGTTGATAGCTCATATAAAATACTGACGGAGCTGAGGTGTCGTTGATTGGCTCTGACCCTCTCCATCTCTGGAGTCTCTGACACTAAACTGTAGCTGCTCTTCAGTCGCTCTGCCTCGTCCCGGTATTTCTTCTACAAAACACACAGAGCAGTCAACGCAGACACTGAGCAGTCAACGCAGACACTGAGCAGACACTGAGCAGACACTGAGCAGACACTGAGCAGTCTGAGCAGACACTGAGCAGACACTGAGCAGTCAGAGCAGACACCGAGCAGACACAGAGCAGACACTGAGCAGTCAGAGCAGACACAGAGCAGACACTGAGCAGACACAGAGCAGACACTGAGCAGACACTGAGCAGACACTGAGCAGTCTGAGCAGACACTGAGCAGACACTGAGCAGACACTGAGCAGTCAGAGCAGACACAGAGCAGACACTGAGCAGACACAGAGCAGACACAGAGCAGTCAGAGCAATTTAATTTAGCAAATGTTCAACCAAAGCTGTATAAACCTTAAAAAAACAACATTAAATTCACATTTCCAGAACAAGAAATGCAGTAGGCCCTGAATCAAAAAGAAAAGGCCTTTAGTTTCTTGTCACTGATGAGGTTGGTTCTGGAAAATGCTCAGGAAAGGTTTGAGTGAAAGAAGGGCAGAGGGCAGACCTGAGAGTGCAGTACAGCGTTGTCCTTGTGGTGGCGCTGTTCAGCTGTGTCCAGAGCCATGTGATGGTGAGCCTTGTTCTGTTCGTACTGTTTCTTATACTCCACCTGTTTCAGGAAAATGAAAAGAACACTTTTATTTCTCTCAGATCCAGGTCTTTATGAACTAAAGCTTTAGTCCTGTTTAGACCTGGTTTAGACCTGGTTTAGTCCTGGTTTAGACCTGGTTTAGTCCTGGTTTAGACACAGACAGAGCAGAAAGAGCAGACACAGACGGAGCAGACTCAAAAGACTCAGAGCAGACACAGAGCAGACAGAGCAGACACAGACAGAGCAGACTCAGAGCAGACACAGAGCAGACAGAGCAGACACAGACAGAGCAGACAGAGCTGACACAGAGCAGACTCAGAGCAGACAGAGCAGACACAGAGCAGACACAGAGCAGACTCAGAGCAGACACAGAGCAGACAGAGCAGACAGAGCAGACAGAGCAGACTCAGAGCAGACTCAGAGCAGACAGAGCAGACACAGAGCAGACACAGAGCAGACTCAGAGCAGACACAGAGCAGACAGAGCAGACATAGAGCAGACTCAGAGCAGACACAGACAGAGCAGACTCAGAGCAGACAGAGCAGACTCAGAGCAGACTCAGAGCAGACAGAGCAGACTCAGAGCAGACACAGACAGAGCAGACTCAGAGCAGACACAGACAGAGCAGACACAGACTGAGCAGACACAGACAGAGGAGACTCAGAGCAGACACAGACTGAGCAGACTCAGAGCAGACAGAGCAGACACAGACAGAGCAGACTCAGAGCAGACCGAGCCGACACAGACAGAGCAGACACAGACAGAGCAGACACAGAGAGCACACAGAGCAGACACTGAGCAGACACTGAGCAGACACAGAGCAGACACAGAGCAATTTAATTTAGCAAATGTTCAACCAAAGCTGTATAAACCTTAATAAAACAACATTAAATTCACATTTCCAGAACAAGAAATGCAGTAGGCCCTGAATCAAAAAGAAAAGGCCTTTAGTTTCTTGTCACTGATGAGGTTGGTTCTGGAAAATGCTCAAGAAAGGTTTAAGTGAAAGAAGGGCAGAGGGCAGACCTGAGAGTGCAGTACAGCGTTGTCCTTGTGGTGGCGCTGTTCAGCTGTGTCCAGAGCCATGTGATGGTGAGCCTTGTTCTGTTCGTACTGTTTCTTATACTCCACCTGTTTCAGGAAAATGAAAAGAACACTTTTATTTCTCTCAGATCCAGGTCTTTATGAACTAAAGCTTTAGTCCTGTTTAGACCTGGTTTAGACCTGGTTTAGACCTGGTTTAGACCTGGTTTAGTCCTGGTTTAGACCTGGTTTAGACCTGGTTTAGACCTGGTTTAGTCCTGGTTTAGTCCTGGTTTAGACACAGACGGAATCAGAGCAGACTCAGAGCAGACACAGACTCAGAGCAGACCGAGCAGACACAGAGAGGACGCAGACAGAGCAGACACAGAGAGGACGCAGACAGAGCAGACACAGAGAGGACACAGTAAGAACAGACTCAGAGCAGACTCAGAACAGACTCAGAGCAGACACAGAACAGACTTAGAACAGACTCAGAGCAGACACAGAACAGACTCAGAGCAGACACAGAACAGACTCAGAGCAGACACAGAGCAGACATAGAGCAGAGCAGACTTAGAGCATACACAGAGCAGACACAGAACAGACTCAGAGCAGACACAGAACAGACTCAGAGCAGACACAGAGCAGACACAGAGCAGACACAGAACAGACTCAGAGCAGACACAGAACAGACTCAGAGCAGACACAGAGCAGAGCAGACTTAGAGCATACACAGAGCAGACACAGAACAGACTCAGAACAGACACAGAACAGACACAGAGCAGACACAGAGCAGACACAGACAGGTATACAGTCACTGAGCAGAGGAGAGGGGGGTCTGTACCTGGCTGTAGATGTCCTTGACGTAGGAGGCGTGCAGTAGTTGAGGAGTGTCTGTCAGTGTCCCGTAGGAGTTCTCTCTGAACTTATCCGTCTGTTTATACGACTTCTGTAACATTTAGACATTTAGATAAAGCTCAGACATTTAAAATTAACAGAAGTCTTCTGTTTTTTGATTACCAACTTAGAACTTTTAATGAAGACTCAGCAAAGCCAGTATCATTAAATAAACATAAAATAAAAATGACTTTACCTGTAAAAAAAAAAAAAAAAAAGAAAGTTTAATTTCCCACACTATTGAAGTTGTGACCTTGTCGACCCTGGAACAGACCGTACCTCGTTGAGGATCTGAGTGGCGTTTTTAACTCTCAGTAGTTCAGGAGTCTCCTCTAATCCAACGCCTGATAAGCCCCGCCCCTTCACTTCCTGTTCCAGGTCCTTCCTGTACTCTTTCTGCACAAACACAACGGGAGAAAACATATCAGAGAATGTACACAATGATGAAAATGTTGCTTTAACCATTGAAAAGAGCTAAAAATACGGTTATTCAATCTTTGATAGTTTCATAATTTCACAAGAACTGAACTGAAAACATAACGTGGACATGGTTCAAAGGGGTTTCTCATTCATTTTAAAAGGACATGGCATTAACTTTAATCCAGAACAATCTAAAGCAGACCTCACTGAGGAGGCTGCTGGCGAAGCATGCCGTCTTGTATCCAGGCGTCTGGTCCACTTCCATCAGAGCTTTACCCTTCACCTGCTCCTCGTAGTCTTTACGGTACTCCCTCTGAAACACACACAACACAGCTCCTATTTATCATATTATTATTAAATCTGTCTCTGAAACACGTACAACACAGCTTCTATTTATCATATTATTATTAAAACTGTCTCTGAAACACACAACACAGCTTCTATTTATCATATTATTACTAAAACTGTCTCTGAAACACACACAACACAGCTTCTATTTATCATATTATTATTAAATCTGTCTCTGAAACACACAACACAGCTTCTATTTATTATATTATTATTAAATCTGTCTCTGAAACACACACAACACAGCTCCTATTTATTATATTATTACTAAATCTGTCTCTGAAACACACACAACACAGCTCCTATTTATTATATTATTACTTAATCTGACAAAGAGGACAGTACCTCACTCTGCAGTTTCTGAGCCTCTTTGGACACTTTATACGCCTGAGTGTCAGCGAACTCCATCTGAGAGCGACCCTTGTTCTTCTCATAGTCCTCTTTGTACTTCACCTGAAACACCGACAATATCTGGTCCTTCTCCAACAACAAACCACAGTCATAGAATAATATATAACCTATGCTTTTCAGGCAAAAAAGAGCACATTTTGGACAATTTAATTCTGCAAATGTTCAACCAAAGCTGTATAAACCTTCATAAAACCACATTAAATTCACATTTCCAGAACAAGAAATGCAGTAGGCCCTGAATCAAAAAGAAAAGGCCTTTAGTTTCTTGTCACTGATGAGGTTGGTTCTGGAAAATGCTCAGGAAAGGTTTGAGTGAAAGAAGGACAGAGGGCAGACCTGAGAGTGCAGTACAGCGTTGTCCTTGTGGTGGCGCTGTTCAGCTGTGTCCAGAGCCATGTGATGGTGAGCCTTGTTCTGTTCGTACTGTTTCTTATACTCCACCTGTTTCAGGAAAATGAAAAGAACACTTTTATTTCTCTCAGCTTCAGCTCTTTATGAACTAAAGCTTTAGTCCTGGTTTAGACCTGGTTTAGTCCTGGTTTAGACCTGGTTTAGTCCTGGTTTAGACCTGGTTTAGTCCTGGTTTAGTCCTGGTTTAGTCCTGGTTTAGACCTGGTTTAGTCCTGGTTTAGACCTGGTTTAGACCTGCTTTAAATTAATTTGAACTAAAAATTAAGTTTAGTTTTATTTTATTTCGATTATTTAGCTGTGATTAAAGTTAATATCTACTTATCAAAAGGGCGGGACTTAATAATATAAAAACATAACATTTGGATTAATAAAAAAGCTTGCTTCTTCTTCTGTTGATTAATAATTATTGATTGAAATATATTTGTATTTAATTTCGTCTTATACATGTTTAAAATAAACTCAAATCCTGTTGTACGTCCCACATTTATCTACAGCCGGGCCGACAGTGTTGTTAAAAGGGTTTTACGTTGCTCTGGAGTCGTGTGGCGTGGAGCAGGTGTTCCAGCTGCAGAAGGTTCGGCAGGTCACACACTGTCTCCGCTTTGTTCTTCTGACTGGATTTGTACTTGACCTGTGACAGAGAAGAGCGTCCTGTCAGTGGGAAATACACCAAAGATCATCTCTGAAACATGAAAATACAAATGCAAATGGTTCCTAGGTTTGAGCCAAAATGGAAGAATGCAAGAATAAGCTTTTTTTATCATCCGTTTTTAACGACGTGTGTGTGTTTATCTCAAACTAACAAGACTCAGGCCCCTTTTGACAATTTAAAAAAACTAAAGGTCAGAAAGCATTAAAATCTACCTCCATGTTGTCAGTCATCGAAGGAGCTCCTGTTTAAAATCCTGACATTGAGAGTCTCCAGCTAGATTTGTGGAAATGCATTTTTTCTTATTAAATATAATAATATCAATAATATATAATTATATAATAAAGCATCATATGTTCTGCTCCGAGTCTCTTTGTTGTTCTTTTGTGAAACTGTTACGTAACTCTTGTTTTTTATCATCGTCATCATGGTTACAAAGCCTAATGGAAGATGTAGTTCTAATGTTATTAAGGCTCTTCATGTGGTTTGGGTTCAGTCTCCTTGTGTCGGATCTGTTCAGTCCATTTCTGAATCTCTTCGTTAACTTAAACGTTAAAACACGAAGAAACGTTTAGGGGGTTGAGGCCACTAAACAAGACGTCACAGACAGAAGTGTTTGTGACATTTTATTGTCTCATTATTTTTAAAGGAACGTTATAAAAGCAGGCGCTCTTGTAGTGGCAAAAACTGACCCCTCAGTCTTTGGCACTATTTGTGTGGAATAAGTTGTGAACGCACACCAGATTTCCATGCCATAGAGTCTTTATTGTTTCACAGCCAACACAATAATGACCCGAGTAGACTATGCCCAGCTCTACTAATGTTTGAACAGTAGACATAAGCTTTTATACATTTTTGATATCAGAAAGGTAATAACTCTTTCTGATATCATTGTGCAAGGCTCTGGGACTGATGTCATTTTGTCTGGCCTTGAGCTACTCCTAGTCTGGCTCTGTCACTTTTGCTGACAGACACCTGCGTCTTTATCTGGTCCTTCCTGTGTGTGTGTCTGACATTAGGTTTTATCTTTTATATTAAATGTTTAAATGAATAACTAACTGGGTCTACATAGTTTAAAACACATAACATATAAAAATTACACCACACTCTGTAAACTGTTTGTTCCCTGGAACATGACTCAGGTTTGTTCTCGACAGAGGATTTAAACTCATTGGACCTCGTTTGTTCTGATCAAAACTGTCCCAAAAGGAAACCTGACCAAATTTATGTTTCCACAAAAGAGCCACATTAACTAGAAATCTCAAAAAGTAATATTACTGCACAGGTCGCTTAGACCTGGATTAGTCCTGGATTAGTCCTGGTTAAATCCTGGATTAGACTGGTTTAGTCCTGGTTTAGACCTGGATTAGTCCTGGTTAAGTCCTGGATTTGACTGGTTTAGTCCTGGTCTAGTTCTGGTTTAGAACTGGATTAGTCCTGGTTAAGTCCTGGATTAGACTGGGTTAGTCCTGGTCTAGTTCTGGTTTAGACTGGTTTAGTCCTGGTTTAGACTGGGTTAGTCCTGGTCTAGTTCTGGTTTAGACTGGTTTAGTCCTGATTTAGTCCTGGTTTAGTCCTGGTTTAGTCCTGGTTCAGACCTGGTTTAGTCCTGGTTTAGTCCTGGTTTAGACCTGGTTTAGACCTGGTTTAGTCCTGGTTTAGTCCTGGTTTAGACCTGGTTTAGTCCTGGATTAGACCTGGTTTAGACCTGGATTAGACCTGGTTTAGTCCTGGATTAGACTTGGTTTAGACCTGGTTTAGACCTGGTTTAGTCCTGGTCTAGTCCTGGATTAGACTTGGTTTAGACCTGGTTTGGACCTGGTTTAGTCCTGGATTAGACCTGGTTTAGACCTGGATTAGACCTGGTTTAGTCCTGGATTAGACCTGGTTTAGTCCTGGATTAGACTTGGTTTAGACCTGGTTTGGACCTGGTTTAGTCCTGGATTAGACCTGGTCTAGTCCTGGATTAGACTTGGTTTAGACCTGGTTTGGACCTGGTTTAGTCCTGGATTAGACCTGGTTTAGACCTGGATTAGACCTGGTTTAGTCCTGGATTAGACTTGGTTTAGACCTGGTTTAGACCTGGTTTAGTCCTGGATTAGACCTGGTTTAGTCCTGGTTTAGTCCTGGTTTAGACCTGGTTTAGTCCTGGTTTAGTCCTGGTTTAGACCTGGTTTAGTCCTGGTTTAGACCTGGATTAGACCTGGTCTAGTCCTGGATTAGACTTGGTTTAGACCTGGTTTAGACCTGGTTTATTCCTGGTTTAGTCCTGGTTTAGTCCTGGTTTAGACCTGGTTTAGACCTGGTTTAGACTTGGTTTAGACCTGGTTTAGTCCTGGTTTAGTCCTGGTTTAGTCCTGGTTTAGACCTGGTTTAGACCTGGTTTAGACTTGGTTTAGACTTGGTTTAGACCTGGTTTAGACTTGGTTTAGACCTGGTTTAGACTTGGTTTAGACCTGGTTTATTCCTGGTTTAGTCCTGGTTTAGTCCTGGTTTAGACCTGGTTTAGACCTGGTTTAGACTTGGTTTAGACCTGGTTTAGTCCTGGTTTAGACTGGTTTAGTCCTGGTTTAGTCCTGGTTTAGACCTGGTTTATTTAAAACAGGCTCCATGGATCACATTAACCATAAAGAAGTCCTGTTAAATATAACTATGTCTCACAAACAGACGGAACAGAGTGTCTTCTCCAGAGACAGGCTTATTGGACCAACTATTTATAGACTGAGACTAAAGGAGACAAAACCAATCAGCTCTTTTTTTGGAGGTTGAAGTCAAAATGTGTGAGACAAGCTGAGAACGGTCTATTTTAGCGGCCCACAGCTGTCTCCTTATGTATCCCTCTTTTTAAAATCACTACATAATGAGGCGTACAAAAATCTACACAAAGGCCTGGAGGGACAGTGCACGTACACGTATTTCAGCTCCGAAGAAGTCCTACCTTCTAAACCGGGATTAAACAGTGGCAGAGCTAAGAGGGATATGAGTTCGATTCCCTCTTTTTTTTCTTTCTGTGCATGACTCTAAATGCAAGATTCTAGACCAGGCGTGTCAAACATAAGGGCCCTCCTCACCATGTGACTCTCACCTGACTGGACCATGTGACTCTCATCCGACTGGACCATGTGACTCTCACCTGACTGGACCATGTGACTCTCACTTGACTGGACCATGTGACTCTCACCCGACTGGACCATGTGACTCTCACCCGACTGGACCATGTGACTCTCACCCGACTGGACCATGTGACTCTCACCCGACTGGACCATGTGACTCTCACCTGACTGGACCATGTACCTCTCACCTGACTGGACCATGTGACTCTCACCCGACTGGACCATGTGACTCTCACCTGACTGGACCATGTGACTCTCACCTGACTCTCACCTGACTGGACCATGTGACTCTCACCCGACTGGACCATGTGACTCTCACCCGACTGGACCATGTGACTCTCACCCGACTGGACCATGTGACTCTCACCTGACTGGACCATGTGACTCTCACCTGACTGGACCATGTGACTCTCACCTGACTCTCACCTGACTGGACCATGTGACTCTCACCTGACTGGACCATGTACCTCTCACCTGACTGGACCATGTGACTCTCACTTGACTGGACCATGTGACTCTCACCTGACTGGACCATGTGACTCTCACCTGACTGGACCATGTGACTCTCACTTGACTGGACCATGTGACTCTCACCTGACTGGACCATGTGACTCTCACCTGACTGGACCATGTACCTCTCACCTGACGGGACCATGTGACTCTCACCTGACTGAACCATGTGACTCTCACCTGACTGGACCATGTGACTCTCACCTGACTGGACCATGTGACTCTCACCTGACTGGACCATGTACCTCTCACCTGACGGGACCATGTGACTCTCACCTGACTGGACCATGTGACTCTCACTTGACTGGACCATGTGACTCTCACCTGACTGGACCATGTGACTCTCACCCGACTGGACCATGTGACTCTCACCTGACTGGACCATGTGACTCTCACTTGACTGGACCATGTGACTCTCACCTGACTGGCCAGAGCAGCTGCAGCCTGTGTTTGTTTGAAGGAGACACAGTCCAGAGGATTGTAGCAGGGCCTCTGTTTTTTCAGCTCTCGTTCAAAGTCCTCTTTGTACTTCAACTGAAACACACACCGTCAAACCTTTATGAAATATAATTGTTGATGATTGTCTAATGAGTCCAGACAGAGGCTGAAGACAGAGGCTGAAGACAGAAGACAGAGCTGAAGACAGAGGATGAAGGCAGAAGATGAAGACAGAAGATGAAGACAGAGGCTAAGGACAGAGGCTGAAGACAGAGGCTAAGGACAGAGGCTGAAGACAGAGGCTGCAGACAGAGGCTGCAGACAGAGGCTGAAGACAGAGGCTGAAGGCAGAGGCTGCAGACAGAGGCTGCAGACAGAGGCTGCAGACAGAGGCTGCAGACAGAGGCTGAAGACAGAGGCTGAAGACAGAGGCTGCAGGCAGAGGCTGAAGACAGAGGCTGCAGACAGAGGCTGAAGACAGAAGATGAAGACAGAGGCTGAAGGCAGAGGCTGAAGACAGAGGCTGAAGGCAGAGGATGAAGACAGAGGCTGCAGACAGAGGCTGAAGACAGAGGCTGAAGACAGAGGCTGAAGACAGAGGCTGAAGACAGAGGCTGCAGACAGAGGCTGAAGACAGAGGCTGAAGGCAGAGGCTGAAGGCAGAGGATGAAGACAGAGGCTGCAGACAGAGGCTGAAGGCAGAGGCTGAAGGCAGAGGCTGAAGGCAGAGGCTGAAGACAGAGGCTGCAGACAGAGGCTGAAGACAGAGGCTGAAGGCAGAGGCTGAAGGCAGAGGCTGAAGACAGAGGCTGAAGACAGAAGATGAAGACAGAGGCTGAAGGCAGAGGATGAAGACAGAGGCTGAAGGCAGAGGCTGAAGGCAGAGGCTGAAGGCAGAGGCTGAAGACAGAGGCTGCAGACAGAGGCTGAAGACAGAAGATGAAGACAGAGGCTGAAGACAGAGGCTGAAGGCAGAGGCTGAAGACAGAGGCTGAAGACAGAGGCTGCAGACAGAGGCTGAAGACAGAGGCTGAAGACAGAGGCTGAAGACAGAGGCTGCAGACAGAGGCTGAAGACAGAGGCTGCAGACAGAGGCTGAAGACAGAGGCTGAAGACAGAGGCTGAAGACAGAGGCTGCAGACAGAGGCTGAAGACAGAGGCTGAAGACAGAGGCTGAAGGCAGAGGCTGAAGACAGAGGCTGAAGACAGAGGCTGCAGACAGAGGCTGAAGACAGAGGCTGCAGACAGAGGCTGAAGACAGAGGCTGAAGACAGAGGCTGAAGACAGAGGCTGAAGACAGAGGCTGCAGACAGAGGCTGAAGACAGAGGCTGAAGGCAGAGGCTGAAGGCAGAGGCTGAAGGCAGAGGCTGAAGGCAGAGGCTGAAGGCAGAGGCTGAAGACAGAGGCTGAAGACAGAAGATGAAGACAGAGGCTGAAGACAGAGGCTGAAGGCAGAGGCTGAAGACAGAGGCTGAAGACAGAGGCTGCAGACAGAGGCTGAAGACAGAGGCTGCAGACAGAGGCTGAAGACAGAGGCTGAAGACAGAGGCTGAAGACAGAGGCTGCAGACAGAGGCTGAAGACAGAGGCTGAAGACAGAGGCTGAAGGCAGAGGCTGAAGACAGAGGCTGAAGACAGAGGCTGCAGACAGAGGCTGAAGACAGAGGCTGCAGACAGAGGCTGAAGACAGAGGCTGAAGACAGAGGCTGAAGACAGAGGCTGAAGACAGAGGCTGCAGACAGAGGCTGAAGACAGAGGCTGAAGGCAGAGGCTGAAGACAGAGGCTGAAGACAGAGGCTGAAGGCAGAGGATGAAGACAGAGGCTGCAGACAGAGGCTGCAGACAGAGGCTGAAGGCAGAGGCTGAAGGCAGAGGCTGAAGACAGAGGCTGCAGACAGAGGCTGAAGACAGAGGCTGAAGGCAGAGGCTGAAGGCAGAGGCTGAAGACAGAGGCTGCAGACAGAGGCTGAAGACAGAGGCTGCAGACAGAGGCTGAAGGCAGAGGCTGAAGGCAGAGGCTGAAGACAGAGGCTGCAGACAGAGGCTGAAGACAGAGGCTGAAGACAGAGGCTGAAGACAGAGGCTGAAGACAGAGGCTGAAGACAGAAGATGAAGACAGAGGCTGAAGACAGAGGCTGAAGGCAGAGGCTGAAGACAGAGGCTGAAGACAGAGGCTGCAGACAGAGGCTGAAGACAGAGGCTGCAGACAGAGGCTGAAGACAGAGGCTGAAGACAGAGGCTGAAGACAGAGGCTGCAGACAGAGGCTGAAGACAGAGGCTGAAGACAGAGGCTGAAGGCAGAGGCTGAAGACAGAGGCTGAAGACAGAGGCTGCAGACAGAGGCTGAAGACAGAGGCTGCAGACAGAGGCTGAAGACAGAGGCTGAAGACAGAGGCTGAAGACAGAGGCTGAAGACAGAGGCTGCAGACAGAGGCTGAAGACAGAGGCTGAAGGCAGAGGCTGAAGACAGAGGCTGAAGACAGAGGCTGAAGGCAGAGGATGAAGACAGAGGCTGCAGACAGAGGCTGCAGACAGAGGCTGAAGGCAGAGGCTGAAGGCAGAGGCTGAAGACAGAGGCTGCAGACAGAGGCTGAAGACAGAGGCTGAAGGCAGAGGCTGAAGGCAGAGGCTGAAGACAGAGGCTGCAGACAGAGGCTGAAGACAGAGGCTGCAGACAGAGGCTGAAGGCAGAGGCTGAAGGCAGAGGCTGAAGACAGAGGCTGCAGACAGAGGCTGAAGACAGAGGCTGAAGACAGAGGCTGAAGACAGAGGCTGAAGGCAGAGGCTGCAGACAGAGGCTGCAGACAGAGGCTGAAGGCAGAGGCTGAAGGCAGAGGCTGAAGACAGAGGCTGCAGACAGAGGCTGAAGACAGAGGCTGAAGGCAGAGGCTGAAGACAGAGGCTGCAGACAGAGGCTGAAGACAGAGGCTGAAGGCAGAGGCTGAAGGCAGAGGATGAAGACAGAGGCTGCAGACAGAGGCTGAAGACAGAGGCTGAAGACAGAGGCTGCAGACAGAGGCTGCAGACAGAGGCTGAAGACAGAGGCTGAAGGCAGAGGCTGAAGACAGAGGCTGAAGACAGAGGCTGCAGACAGAGGCTGCAGACAGAGGCTGAAGGCAGAGGATGAAGACAGAGGCTGAAGACAGAGGCTGAAGACAGAGGCTGAAGACAGAGGCTGAAGGCAGAGGCTGAAGGCAGAGGATGAAGACAGAGCCTGAAGACAGAGGCTGAAGACAGAGGCTGAAGACAGAAGATGAAGACAGAGGCTGAAGACAGAGGCTGAAGACAGAGGCTGGAGGCAGAGGCTGAAGACAGAGGCTGAAGACAGAGGCTGAAGGCAGAGGCTGAAGGCAGAGGCTGAAGACAGAAGATGAAGACAGAGGCTAAGGACAGAGGCTGAAGACAGAGGCTGAAGACAGAAGATGAAGACAGAGGCAGAAGACAGAAGATGAAGACAGAGGCTGAAGACAGAGGCTGAAGACAGAGGCTGAAGACAGAAGATGAAGACAGAGGCTGAAGACAGAGGCTGAAGACAGAAGATGAAGACAGAGGCTGAAGACAGAAGATGAAGACAGAGGCAGAAGACAGAAGATGAAGACAGAGGCTGAAGACAGAGGCTGAAGACAGAAGATGAAGACAGAGGCAGAAGACAGAAGATGAAGACAGAGGCTGAAGACAGAGGCTGAAGACAGAAGATGAAGACAGAGGCTGAAGACAGAGGCAGAAGACAGAAGATGAAGACAGAGGCTGAAGACAGAGGCTGAAGACAGAAGATGAAGACAGAGGCTGAAGACAGAGGCTGAAGACAGAAGATGAAGACAGAGGCTGAAGACAGAGGCAGAAGACAGAAGATGAAGACAGAGGCTGAAGACAGAGGCTGAAGACAGAAGATGAAGACAGAGGCTGAAGACAGAAGATGAAGACAGAGGCAGAAGACAGAAGATGAAGACAGAGGCTGAAGACAGAAGATGAAGACAGAGGCAGAAGACAGAAGATGAAGACAGAGGCTGAAGACAAAGGCTGAAGACAAAGGCTGAAGACAAAGGCTGAAGACAGAAGCTGAAGACAGAGGCTGTGTTTTTATCCTCAAGCCTCTGTCTTCATCTTCTGTCTTCTGCCTCTGTCTTCTCAGCTCTCACAGTTGCACACTTTAAGGCTGAATGTTTTTGATGATTTATGACTTTAATCTATTTCCCTCTTTTCCAATCTGCTCTAAAGTCAAATTTAGTTTTATCTTTTAATATAAAAATATATTTTTTATCCTCCTCCAACATAAAACACCAACATCGTCCTCTGCAGCAGAGTGCGGTACCCTCATTGTGAAGACAAAGGCGTTTATGTTGGATCCTTTCAGTTTTGTCCCTCTGTGTCTTTAAAGACCCAGCTCTAATATCATTTACACACCGGATTAAGTCTTTAAACCAGAGCTCATGGATCATCTGCGTCAGTCCACAGCATGTATATTTATTTGATCATGTCTGTGCGTGTGATAAATGTCTGACCTGACTGGCGAGCCTGGACACCTCTTTGGCGTGTTGGATGTCGGTTCGTTCCAGAAGTGAGCCGTCACTATAAACAGGCTTCTGAGGGTTGTTCCTGTAGGCCACCTGTTAATGTTCACACTTATTAAGACATGTTTAGAAACATCAGCTGTAAATGCAGCTGTACAATAATAGGGGGGGGGGGTGTTGTCTGTCAGTGTCTAAATGTCCAAAGCTGCAGGGATAGGCTCCAGCCACCCGTGACCCCTGACCCCTAACCCTGACCCCTAATGGGACTAAGCAGAAGTAGGTGAATGAATATTTTCAGCTTTAACGATCACATTCTGTTTTAGTTCAAATGAAATCGAGAGGTTTAGTTCCAGTTAAATCTTGTCTAAATCGAGAATTTAGTTTAATTTAGTTGTGGGTTTATCCTGACCTCAGTCCTGGTTTTTATCAAAGAATAAGGACTGATTTAGTTCTACTTTAGACCTGGCTTTGGTCTGGGTTTAGTCCTTGAGCCCGTCCTGGATTAGTTCTGCTTTAGTCTGGGATAGTCTTTGTTTAGGTCTTTTTGAGTCTAATTTCAGTCTTGATTTAGTCCTGAATTAGCCTGGGCATAAAAAGAGACGCATAAAGACACAACTAGGACCAGGACCAGACCAGGACTAGGACCAGGACCAGGACTAGGACTAGGACCAGGACCAGACCAGGACCAGAACAGGACCAGGACCAGACCAGGACTAGGACTAGACCAGGACCAGGACCAGGACCAGGACCAGACCCAGGACCAGGACCAGGACCAGACCCAGGACCAGGACCAGGACCAGACCAGGACCAGAACAGGACCAGACCAGACCAGGACCAGGACTAGGACCAGACCAGGACCAGGACCAGGACCAGACCAGGACCAGAACAGGAACAGGACTAGGACTAGGACCAGACCAGGACCAGACCAGACCAGGACCAGGACCAGGACTAGGACCAGGACCAGGACCAGGACCAGACCAGACCAGGACCAGAACAGGAACAGGACTAGGACTAGGACCAGACCAGGACCAGACCAGACCAGGACCAGGACCAGGACCAGGACCAGACCGAGGACTAGGACCAGGACCAGGACCAGGACCAGGACCAGGACCAGACCAGACCAGGACCAGGACCAGGACTAGGACCAGGACCAGGACCAGACCGAGGACTAGGACCAGGACCAGGACCAGGACCAGAACCAGGACCAGAACCAGGACCAGACCAGGACCAGAACAGGACCAGAACAGGACCAGACCAGGAACAGGACTAGGACCAGGACAACACAAGGTCTCTTTATGAAAAGTACATGAGCCACTCTCTCGACAGACGAAGATGAAAGGAGCTGATATATTTGTGTCGGATCAGTGTGTTACATAACCACCCTGCTGTTTCTATAATTAACAATCTGTGCTGTTTTTTTGTTGTTTTTTTGGGAGGGGGTTGTCATGGAGACGGTGGGACTCACGTCGCTTGCCAGTCGAGAGGCGTTGGTGGCGCTGACAATGTCCGGTCGATCGGGAGCAGAGCTGCAGCGATGGAGCTCCTCTTTGGATTTAGTGTAGTTCACCTGAGACACAGAGACGGAACAAAACCGGGTCTAAACCAGGTCTAAACCAGGTCTAAACCAGGACTAAACCAGGTCTAAACCAGGTCTAAACCAGGACTAAACCAGGTCTAAACCAGGTCTAAACCAGGTCTAAACCAGGACTAAACCAGGACTAAACCAGGTCTAAACCAGGACTAAACCAGGTCTAAACCAGGACTAAACCAGGACTAAACCAGGACTAAACCAGGTCTAAACCAGGACTAAACCAGGTCTAAACCAGGTCTAAACCAGCTCTAAACCAGGACTAAACCAGCTCTAAACCAGGTCTAAACCAGCTCTAAACCAGGACTAAACCAGCTCTAAACCAGGACTAAACCAAGTCTAAACCAGCTCTAAACCAGTTCTAAACCAGGACTAAACAAGGTCTAAACCAGGACTAAACCAAGCCTCTCCCATGGTACCTCTTAAATGGTCGTCGTGTAAGGGCGCCACCATACGGTGATTTTACAGCAAAATACAGCGATATACATCCGTCCACCAGAGGGCAGGCTCCAAAAGCGGAAATATAAGGAGAAACCCAATGGCGACTTTACAAGAGTAAAACTCATGTTTACAGCCTGGTACAAAAGATGGCTCCGGTCTCTAGAGCTAAGTTTTTACTACGTGACAACTCTGGGGGGGGTGAATTTTTGAAAATTACGTTGGTTTATGCTATCTAAAAACTATTGTTTTACTATGGAGTAAAACCCGAAAATCCCGGATGTAACGGCCATTTTATTGCCCATTCGTAATGCAATATTGGTGAATAGGGGACCAATGGGCGGATATCATCCATAATTATACTATCTATGGACTAAACCAGACTCATCCCTACTGCAGAGTCACTATGGGATTTAGTGGAGCTGCTCTGGCGCTAACAGCAACATTAGCCACAGCCCCGTGAACAGCACAGGGTTAAAGGTGACGCAGTGGCTCAGGAGGTTGTGTGTGTGTGTGTGTGTGTGTGGGGGGGGAGACAGAGAGGTGCTGCTTTGGTCATGTCTGTCAGTTTGCCCCAGGCCTGGCTACAGTGTGAATGGGGTGAATGGAAGCAGGATGTAAAGTGCTTTGGGCGCTCCAAGTAGGTAGAAATATATTATATATTATATTTGATTTAGTGATATGTTTTCGATATCATCCACAATAAAAACTCAGAACTTGCTTTAATCTTGATTTAGTCCTAGCTTTGATCGGGTTTAGTCCGTGTTTAGTCTTGCTCCAGACGCAGAGGGTTGAATGAAGAGAAAAAAGTGATCATATATATTTTCTGTTTCATCGATGACTCTGATCCTGAGTCTGTACCTGGCTCTGGTTCCGGGACACCTCCAGAGCGTGCTCCACTTCAGGAAGACTCTTCAGGTTGGTGTAGCTCCACTTTCCCTTTTCACGGTTGTACTGCTCTTTGTAGAACTTCTGCTCAAACACACGGACACACAGGTTATCAGAGGAACCCTAACACAAGCATCCTTCCCACATTTGGCTCCAGGGGCTGCCATTTTAACAGAACACACTAATAAAAGATGATGTATCCGACTGCTCCCCCTCTAACCGTCTGCAGAAGTCTGTTGTATTGTTGTTACTCGCTCCAGTTCTCTCAGCTCCGGGTCAGTAAACATCAAACCCGAGCGTCTCACTGAGAATCTGTGACACATGCTGCGGTTATTTCAGGCTTTCACACTTGTGCAGCCTCTCATAGTTTACACTGTTAACAGTCCTTGTGGCAAACACTGAGAAAACATTTAGTTTTTGTGGTAAACAGACTTGTTTGGTCTGATATTTGTCCCTAAATCCTGAGCAATAAAAAATCAGATTTAATTTCTGTAAATTAATCATAATTAGAGTTAAACATGTTTTAAAAGGCTTTATATCAAGTTTAACCAGTTTTACATGAATTTGACCAGGTTTTAGTTTGACTATAGTTATAATATTTAGATTTAAGTGGTTTTAGTTTGTCTTTAACTAGTTTAAGATGGATTTCAACAGATTAAACCTGGTTATATATAAATATTTTTTTTTATTTGATGAGGGCTGGGCAATATGGCTAAAAAATTAAATCTTTTATTTTAATTTTTTTAAGACAATTTTTGATTTTAATCAGTTTTTTGTCTTGCTTTTGTCATGAAGCATCCTTTTTAAACGTTTCCTGATCATAAACAGCGGCTTCAGTGAAAGAAGAGTGTTGTCTGTCTGGTCTTTATGCTCCTCTGTGCTTCAGTAGGTCACTGTGTCGTCTCTGTGTTTCCGCCTCAGAGAACCCAGACCCACGTGTTCGACAGAGAACACCTGAGTCTGAGAATGATGTGAGAGTGTGGGCTTCTTACGTCGCTCTGTGTTCTGGAGACTTCTTTAGCGAACACTGTCTCGATCGTCTGAGGCATCTGAGAGTAGAGACTGGAGGCTGCGTCCTTCTTACTCTCCTCTTTATACCCTTTCTACCACAAAAGATAAATACAAACAGAAAGCATGAGGTTTAAGATGTTTAGCAATACAGCAGATAATAAAAGACTGATTAAAGACTCATATTGAAGGCAGACATCTTTGGGACGTCATGTTACTCCTGAGAGACCTCTCCTGCTTTTATTAAAAATGTCAAACAGGACTCGTTTTCTTCCAAAACACTAACACATTTCACCAAACTGAAGATTCGAGCTGAGCGTGAACAGCATCACAACGACTCGTTAAACATTATGGGATTGAAGACAATATTTAACCCTGTTTCACTTTGAATTCCTTTTCTTTGTTTTTTTCTTTTTGAGCTGTCTCACTGTAAAAAAGATGTACCCAGAGCTTCCTTATTGACATCAGAGTCGACCAATGGGAGCGCTCCTTTTTCCTGAAGCTAGCTGTGATTGGACAAAGCTCCCGTCCAGGGCTGAAAAGTCCTCAATAAAAAAGTCTAAAGAACAGTTTAGGTCTTGTGTTTTCACAGATGATCCCTGTTCCGTCTGCTGTTGCATGTTCTCCTCAAGCCCCTCCTTTGATAACAGCTGTTGTCAGTGCTGTGTGTACCTCGCTGCAGAGCTGGGACTGTTCTTTGGCGTGTCGAGTGTCTTTGGTCTCAGGCAGAAGTGAGTACAGACATTTCTGCAGCTCCTTCTTCCCCGACTCTTTGTACTTACTCTGAACAAAAACACACAGCACTCATCAGCAAGAAACTGAAAATACACCTTCTGATGTTCATGTTCATTTCTCTGACCTCGCTGTGAGTCTCAGCCATGTCTTTGATGAAGTGTGTGTGAAGAGTCTCCGGCAGCACCGAGAACAGAGAGCTGCTCTCCTCCTCTCGCTCTCTCCGGTACTGCACCTGCAACACAAACACGACTTTAACACGGGTTTCCATTCAGCGGGAAAGACTGTGTAGACGATTACATCATCAACACGACGGAGAAAACGTTTAATAACAGTTTTGCACAACAATAACTTGATAAAACGATTTGTTTTCTGTCTGTAGAGTTTAATTTAGACGATTTTTTTGAACTGCTAATAATTGCTTCTTTGACTGTATTAACTCATTTGAAAATAACATTAGCACGTTTTTGTGCTTGTTGTTATGGTTTTGAAAGTTCTGACTTTCCCTCGAACTGAAAACACGTGAACACACCCTGAGTTCCCGAGGACCAGTCATTTTAAGTGTTTTTTAAAGAGAGTTCAGGTTTGTCACCATAGCTGATCTTTGTTCAGTGTTTCATTGTGTTTTAAACTTTTGTAAAAAGTGTTTGACTGATGTTCGTTTGTAAAAGCGACAGACGAGCTTCACAAATGAGCCTCGGCTGTAAACGCTGTGGTGTGTGACACAGAGAGTGGAACAAGAATCTATAGTCATCGAGTAGAAGATGCATTGTGTGAAATGTAGTTTAACTGAATGTGATGCACGAGTACAGACTCTCACACATAAAGGCTTGATAAAAGCATTATAATAGACCTTATCCACTGCTTTATTAATGCACAGGCTGGATTATTAGAGGCAGGTGTGGTTCTTTGTCAACGATCACTGACCATTTAACAAACTTAACACTCCCCAGAGAGTACACCTAGAGCACTACATTACCCATAATTCACTGCTTTGGTAGTTATTGATACGTAAAGGCTGTTAGAGGGCTATGTGGAGTGAGACAGGACTACATTACCCACAGTGCACTGCTGCTCTCATTAATCTCATTGGTCACAGATTGCAGTAGACTCAGAGAGACACTGACCTCGCTCTGCAGCTCTGAGATCTGTTTAAAGAACTCCATCTCTTTGGTTTGAGGCATTTGGTGGAAAGCACTGATGCTCACGTCTGCTTTTCCTTTCTCTTTGTATTTATTCTGAAACAACCACACGTTCAGTACAAAGACATCTGTTTTTTTACCACATTAATCCTGTTTGTGATGTGTCTGTACCTCGCTCTGCAGCTCAGACACAGCTTTAGCAAACTTTATCTCCTGAGTCTCTGGGAGGTGGCAGTAAAGAGCAGAGTTCAGCTCCTTCTTACCTTCAGTGTATTTCACCTGAAACAAAGACAAGACACACAATCTAAACGTGGAGCCACTACAGACCTACACTAAACAAGTCATGTTCCATCAAATAAAACTTCAATTCATTATGAGCAATTATAATTATGGTTCTCATCAGAACACATATGTATAAGGCCGGATAGTGCACGAGGCCACGAGCGTGCATGTGGGTCAATGACCGGTGACTAGTACGTGCCTTTACTGTTCACACACGGCTGAACAATTACAATAGGCTCCTCGCTGTCGCTGAGGGACTCGGGCCTAATAACTGCAACTGGGGCAACGGGGCCTTGAAGGCATCACAGATGAAAGGTTTTAGTTGGATTTGGCAGAAGTTGTCAGTGATGTTCATAAGACTTTACTTTCTTTGTATTAAGTCTGGTAGTGGCTGCTGTGTACCTGGCTCTGCAGCTGAGACACCTGTTTGGCGTGTTGTGTGTCCATCGTCTCTGGGAGCTGCTGGTACAGACAGTGAGAGGCCTCTCTTTTACTCGCCTCTTTGTACTTCACCTGAAAACACCTCCATTAATCATCCATCACACATTTCAATCACCAGGTTCTGACATTAAAATCAAGAGTGAACTACAGCTCCCATGATGCTCTGTGTTTTGTTTACCTGGCTCTGCAGCTCAGAGACAGTCTTGGCGAGCTGAGTGTCTGCTGTCTCTGGGAGCTGGGAGTAAAGACTCTGGGACAGACTCTTCAGGCCGTCCTCTCGGTATTTGGTCTGAAAGAAGAAGAGACGTCTCCTGAGCTGGAGTCTGGCCAGAGTCAGGACTGAGGTGAGAGTCTGGAGAAGCTTTACCTGGCTGCTGAGGTCGGCCATCTTGGCTGCGAGCTGTGTCTCTGCCGTCTGAGGGAGCTGCGAGTACAGACTCTGAGACAGGACTTTCTTCCCACTCTCTTTGTATTTCACCTGAAAAAACAACACGACCATTAGACAGATGTATACTGACGGAAAATCCAACTAAAACCTGTTCAAATCCAACAAAAACATGTTCAAATCCAACTAAAACATGTTCAAATCCAACTAAAACTAGTTCAAATCCATCTAAAACCTGTTCAAATCCATCTAAAACCAGCTCAAATCCAACTAAAACCTGTTCAAATCCATCTAAAACATGTTCAAATCCAACTAAAACCTGTTCAAATCCAACTAAAACCTGTTCAAATCCAACTAAAACATGTTCAAATCCAACTAAAACTAGTTCAAATCCATCTAAAACCTGTTCAAATCCAACAAAAACTAGCTCAAATCTATCTAAAACCTGTTCAAATCCAACTAAAACCTGTTCAAATCCATCTAAAACCTGTTCAAATCCAACTAAAACCTGTTTAAATCCAACTAAAACTAGTTTAAATCCAACTAAAACTAGTTTAAATCCAACTAAAACTAGTTCAAATCCAACTAAAATTAGTTCAAATCCATCTAAAACCTGTTCAAATCCAACTAAAACCTGTTCAAATCCATCTAAAACCTGTTCAAATCCAACTAAAACCTGTTCAAATCCAACTAAAACTAGTTCAAATCCATCTAAAAAAAATCAGGTTCAAATCCAACTAAAACTAGTTCAAATCCATCTAAAACCTGTTCAAATCCATCTAAAACCAGCTCAAATCTATCTAAAACCTGTTCAAATCCATCTAAAACCTGTTCAAATCCAACTAAAACCTGTTCAAATCTATCTAAAACCTGTTCAAATCCATCTAAAACATGTTCAAATCCAACTAAAACTAGTTCAAATCCATCTAAAACCTGTTCAAATCCATCTAAAACCTGTTCAAATCCAACTAAAACCTGTTCAAATCCAACTAAAACCTGTTCAAATCCATCTAAAACATGTTCAAATCCATCTAAAACCTGTTCAAATCCAACTAAAACCTGTTCAAATCCAACTAAAACTAGTTCAAATCCATCTAAAACCTGTTCAAATCCATCTAAAACCTGTTTAAATCCTTCTAAAACCTGTTCAAATACCTTAAACCAGTCTCATGAGTTAATGTTGGATAAAGAGTATGTATTAGTCTCGTACCTCGCTCTGCAGCTCAGTGACTTCTTTGACTCGTTGTGTCTCTAAAGTCTCAGGAAGTTGGTGAAACAGAGGACAGCTGGACTCCTTCTTCACCGCCTCTTTGTATTTTACCTAAAAACAACAGAATAACTGCTTTAAATGTGTCATGTCTAGATTAATACTGACAAATGTTCTGTCAGGACTAAACCAGGACAAAACCAGGACTAAACCAGGTCTAAACCAGGACTAAACCAGGTCTAAACCAGGTCTAAACCAGGTCAAAACCAGGACTAAACCAGGTCTAAACCAGGACTAAACCAGGTCTAAACCAGGTCTAAACCAGGACTAAACCAGGTCTAAACCAGGACTAAACTAGGTCTAAACCAGGACTAAACCAGGTCTAAACCAGGTCTAAACCAGGTCAAAACCAGGACTAAACCAGGACTAAACCAGGTCTAAACCAGGTCTAAACCAGGACTAAACCAGGTCTAAACCAGGACTAAACCAGGTCTAAACCAGGACTAAACCAGGTCTAAACCAGGTCTAAACCAGGACTAAACCAGGACTAAACCAGGTCTAAACCTGGACTAAACCAGGTCTAAACCAGGTCTAAACCAGGTCAAAACCAGGTCTAAACCAGGACTAAACCAGGTCTAAACCAGGACTAAACCAGGTCTAAACCAGGACAAAACCAGGTCTAAACCAGGACTAAACCAGGTCTAAACCAGGACTAAACCAGGTCAAAACCAGGTCTAAACCAGGACTAAACCAGGACTAAACCAGGTCTAAACCAGGTCTAAACCAGGACAAAACCAGGACTAAACCAGGTCTAAACCAGGTCTAAACCAGGTCAAAACCAGGTCTAAACCAGGTCTAAACCAGGACTAAACCAGGTCTAAACCAGGTCTAAACCAGGTCAAAACCAGGACTAAACCAGGTCTAAACCAGGTCTAAACCAGGACAAAACCAGGACTAAACCAGGTCTAAACCAGGACTAAACCAGGTCTAAACCAGGTCTAAACCAGGTCTAAACCAGGACAAAACCAGGACTAAACCAGGTCTAAACCAGGTCTAAACCAGGCCAAAACCAGGTCTAAACCAGGTCTAAACCAGGACAAAACCAGGACTAAACCAGGTCAAAACCAGGTCTAAACCAGGTCTAAACCAGGACTAAACCAGGTCTAAACCAGGACTAAACTAGGTCTAAACCAGGACTAAACCAGGTCTAAACCAGGTCTAAACCAGGTCTAAACCAGGACAAAACCAGGACTAAACCAGGTCAAAACCAGGTCTAAACCAGGTCTAAACCAGGTCTAAACCAGGTCTAAACCAGGTCAAAACCAGGTCTAAACCAGGTCTAAACCAGGTCTAAACCAGGTCAAAACCAGGTCTAAACCAGGTCTAAACCAGGTCTAAACCAGGACAAAACCAGGACTAAACCAGGTCTAAACCAGGACTAAACCAGGTCTAAACCAGGTCTAAACCAGGTCTAAACCAGGACAAAACCAGGACTAAACCAGGTCTAAACCAGGTCTAAACCAGGTCAAAACCAGGTCAAAACCAGATCTAAACCAGGACTAAACCAGGTCTAAACCAGGTCTAAACCAGGACTGATCCGAGGACTAGATCAACTAAAACAAAGAATAAATAAACAGGAAGGAAAACAACAACAGCAAAATCTTAGCAAAACCAGACTTAAAATACAATCCGTTATTAAAATTACTTTCCTGAACTTTTGACTTTCTCGATACTTTCAGAACAGAAAACTCTAAGCTACAGGGTGTGCAGTTATTTTTGTCTTGGGTCAGAAATAAAGAACCATGAAGTGAAAAGTGACAGGAGTTAAATCTGTGAAGGAGTCACAGATAAAGACACCAGAATAGAACAACACTGTCTTTATCTGAAGAGAACGTGTCAGTGACAGCACCATAGACCGGACATGGACAGCCTCGCCCACAAACGTCATTAGCCTAGCAGCTACTCAACAAACTGTGCTATTCAGAGCCTCGAACTTGACTTTGCTGGAGGTCTTTTGTGTCAGAAGTTATTTTAATAACAGTAATAATGTGTGTTTCTGACCTCGCTGTGAGTCTCTGCCATGTCTTTGATAAACTGTGTGTGCAGAGTCTCCGGCAGCACCGAGAACAGAGAGCTGCTCTCCTCCTCTCGCTCCCTCCGGTACTGCACCTGCAACACAAACACGACTTTAACATCCTCTGCTCAGACTAATGCTGCATTCATGTGCTCTTTGTGTTTAACAGCATTAAGAGAAAAGAAGCTAATGTCAAACCTGACTCATTTATAAGTGAGTTATGAATAAGTATTGACAGGAAGCACTGTTAAACTAGCTCGTAGCAGAGCCAGAGGCAGCGTAATCCAAAATATGAGGATCTAAACATGAGCTGTCAGTTTAGTCAGCAGTTACGTTCTGAGTGACAGAGCTTTTCTCCAGAAACACACTAGAGGGCGCTGTCAGAGGAGCGTGTGTGGACCGACACCAGTCTTTCTGCTGTTACAGTTTTATTTTACACAAAGAGGTATGACAGAATAAAACAAGCTGATGATGCATTCATGGTCCTCACCTCGCTCTGTATTTCTGCCATGTGTCTGGCCTGAAGAGTCTCTGTGGTTTCAGGGAGTTCTGAGAACAGACTCTTCCCCAGACTCTTCTTCACCTCCTCCTTGTACTTCACCTGGAACCAACAGCAGGTTTAGACCTGGTTTAGTCCTGGTCTAGTCCTGGTCTAGTCCCGGTCTAGACCTGGTCTAGTCCTGGTCTAAACCTGGTTTAGTCCTGGTCTAGTCCTGGTCTAGTCCTGGTCTAGACCTGGTCTAGTCCTGGTCTAGACCTGGTCTAGACCTGGTCTAGTCCTGGTCTAGTCCTGGTTTAGACCTGGTTTAGTCCTGGTCTAGACCTGGTTTAGTCCTGGTCTAGTCCTGGTCTAGTCCTGGTCTAGTCCTGGTCTAGACCTGGTCTAGACCTGGTCTAGTCCTGGTCTAGACCTGGTCTAGACCTGGTCTAGTCCTGGTCTAGTCCTGGTTTAGACCTGGTTTAGTCCTGGTCTAGTCCTGGTTTAGACCTGGTCTAGTCCAGGTCTAGTCCAGGTCTAGACCTGGTCTAGTGCTGGTCTAGTCCAGGTCTAGTCCTGGTCTAGTCCTCACTTGGCTGTAGAGGTGCTGCAGCTCTTTGGCGAGGTGAGTCTCTGGAGTCTCCTTGAGCTGCTGATACAGACTCGGGCTGGGCTCTTGTTTGTACTTGACCTGGAACAACAGCAGCATTAAAACCACTTTAAGACCGGACTAAAGGGTTTGTCTCAGACCTCGGACCTGGCTCTGCAGCGCTGAGGCCTCTTTGACGTGAAGGATCTCCTGAGTCTCCGGCAGCTCGAATACAAACAGCTGGGACGAGTCCTTTTCCCCGACTCTTTGTATTTGGCCTGAAACAAACAGAGCTCATTACTTTTCCACAAACCGGCTGAATGAATAAAATGAAGTGAGTCTGAGAGTGAACCTGGCTGGTGATCTCTGAGACACTTTTAGTGAACTCTGTCTCGATGGTTTGTGGAAGCTGAGAGTAAAGGCTGCTGCTCTGGAGCCTCTTCCCGCTCTCTTTGTATTTGTTCTGAAAACAACACATGTTTTTTCAGCAGCTGACCATCCAAATTAAAGAAAGTTTAACAGAGCAAGCCTCATTGTAGGGTTCTAAAATAAAACCACGACTGGGACTAACCTGGCTCTGGAGCAGGGTTAAGTCTCGAGCGAGCTGAGTCTCTGTCGTCTGTGGAAGCTGTGAGTAAAGACTGGACGACTGCTCCTTCAGACCTTCAGCTTTGTACTGGTTCTGTCGAGGGAAGGACACAGAAAAAACACAGTAAAATGTTTCTGGAATATCCTTTTAATGTGAAAATAAATCAGAGTTCAAAACAGTTCATCTCTCTAACTCTGACCAGAGACAAAGAGAAAACACCCACAGCACAAGAAAGTCCCAGACAGGTTTCCTAGTGTTCCTCGGACAGCTCTCACCTCGCTCTGCAGCTGCGACACTTCTCGCACTCGTCTCGTCTCCAGAGTCTCGGGGAGTTTACAGTAAAGTGAGTCCTGGAGCTGCTGCTTCACCGCCTCTTTGTACTTCACCTGAAACACATCCCACAGTCAGTGAACGCACCTCCTCTGCTGCAGGAAACTAAAAACAGCTCGGTGTTATCAGTGGCCTCTGATTGGCTGCTGCTGCTGTGATGTCATTGTTTATCAGCTTTAGTCTAGTCTTTTTTTTTTTTTTTTATGGAATCTTAAAAAAAACATTTGATATTTCTTTATTTTTTTGTTTAATGTTTTAGTTTTTAATGTTTTATTGTTTTTGTTTAATGTGAACTTGTACGGTTTGTTATTTTTATGTATTTCTTGTCATTTATAGCACCTTATAACAATGTTAAGTGCTATACAAATAAAGATTATTATTATTATTTATTAAAAAATACAAAACTTTGTCTGAAACCTAAAAGGTCTAAGTCAGGGGTGCTCACATTTCTTCAGCGCGCGAGCTACTTATAAAATTATCAAGTCAAAATGATCTACCCACTACAAAAATGCAAAACATATATTTATTTACAAATATATTAAGGATTCTTTATATGTACAATGTCTGTTGATGTACCTTGCAAACAATAATACTGCACAACACAACATAATAACTATGTACAGTGCTTTAAGTGGAAGAGGTCCCGGTACTCTATTATAGACTATATATATTTTTGTGACTCCCCTCATCCCCCGAGGTAACAACTATATTAAAGAGGTTTTATTTACAGCATTTAACAGACGACCTTAAAAAAATCCTTTTATTAGTTTGTGGATTTGCTTGAGCTAAAAAGAGCTACTAAACATAAATAAAATGTGCAAAAGGGTATTTAATATTTTTTAACAAAACCTACATAAAATAAATGATAAAACATAACATAATCATAGAACAGTAGCTGGGGTGTCAGCCTGCGACTCATCTGATTCTGACAGTGTTCTTTTAGTGCTCAGAGTCTGAATCCAGGAGAGTATATTAAGTGTTGTTCACTGTCTTTGTATTTTTATCGAGCCGAGTGTTTCACACACTCTCTCCGGACACGATGAGTTGTTTACACTGACAGCGGCAAAAGGGGCGCATGCGCTTTTCACTTGTAAAACTCAAGGGTGTATGGGTAATGTAGTCTCTGCTCTCGGTGGAACGAATTAGGAACTGTGCATTGTGTAGGGCGCTCTGGAAAGCGGCAGCGCAGGCAAAGGATTGGATGGTTGGCTATTTTTTTTTTATGTCATGCGATCTACCAAAACTACCTCGCGATCGACCGGTAGATTGCGATCGACGTATTGAGCACCCCTGGTCTAAGTGTAGTTCTTTTTATAAATTGCACTGAAGAGGTTAAATGTTTTAAAGTTATGGCTGTTCAGAGTACAGATAATAGTTTGTTACTGCAGATGAAACACTTTTACCAATGTCAAAGATACAGAACCATTTACGAGCGTTGGTAAGCGACAAAACAAATGTGTAGCGTTTGGTAAGTTTGTACTTCCGGCCGTCGTACCTGACTGTGAGTCTCAGCCATGTCTTTGATGAAGTGTGTGTGCAGAGTCTCCGGCAGCACCGAGAACAGAGAGCTGCTCTCCTCCTCTCGCTCTCTCCGGTACTGCACCTGCAACACAAACACTGACACTGAAAAACAGAAGAAGAAGAAGGAGAGGGACGTTAGGACTGAACCTACCTCGCTATGAACGTCTGACATGGTTTTGGCGAAGTTTGTGTCTAAGGTTTCAGGAAGAAGGTGATACAGTGGCTTCTGGTTAATCTCCTCTTTATACTTCACCTGAAACACAAGTTTAAGTTAGATTTAAACAGGTTTTAGGTTTTTAGGTGCATGTGGCAGAGTGGTTAGCACTCCTGCCTCACAGCAAAAAGGTCGTGAGTTCAAAACCCGGCCGACTCAAACATTCTCGGCCGACTCCGGTCTTTCTGTGAGGAGTCTTTCTCCGGTCTCCGTTCTCTCCGACATGCATGTACAGGTTAATTGGCAAAATCTAAAGTGTCCCTAGTGAATGAATGTGAGAGTGAATGGTTGTCTGTCACTGTCTGTCTCTAAATGTTAGCCCTGCGACTAACTGGCCACTGTCCAGGCTGTACCCCGCCTCAGGCCCAAAGCTGCTGGGATAGTCTCCAGTCACCCGAGACCCCTAACGGGACTAAGTGGTAGAAAATGAATGAATGAATAAACAGGTTTAAGATGGATTTGATTTGAACAGGTTTTAGATGGATTTGAGCAGGTTTTAGTTAGATTTGAGCAGGTTTTAGATGGATTTGAGCAGGTTTTAGATGGATTTGAGCAGGTTTTAGATGGATTTGATTTGAGCAGGTTTTAGATGGATTTGAGCAGGTTTTAGATGGATTTGAGCAGGTTTTAGTTAGATTTGAGCAGGTTTTAGATTGATTTGAGCAGGTTTTAGATGGATTTGAGTAGGTTTTAGATGGATTTGAGCAGGTTTTAGTTAGATTTGAGCAGGTTTTAGATGGATTTGAGCAGGTTTTAGATTTTTGAGCAGGTTTTAGATGGATTTGAGAGATGGATTTGAGCAGGTTTTAGATGGATTTGAGCAGGTTTAGATGGATTTGATTTGAGCAGGTTTTAGATGGATTTGAGCAGGTTTTAGATGGATTTGAGTAGGTTTTAGATGGATTTGTGCAGGTTTTAGTTAGATTTGAGCAGGTTTTAGATGGATTTGAGCAGGTTTTAGATGGATTTGAGTAGGTTTTAGATGGATTTGAGCAGGTTTTAGTTAGATTTGAGCAGGTTTTAGATGGATTTGAGCAGGTTTTAGATGGATTTGAGCAGGTTTTAGTTAGATTTGAGCAGGTTTTAGATGGATTTGAGCAGGTTTTAGATGGATTAGAGCAGGTTTTAGTTAGATTTGAGCAGGTTTTAGATGGATTTGAGCAGGTTTTAGATGTATTTGTGCAGGTTTTAGTTAGATTTGAGCAGGTTTTAGATGGATTTGAACAGGTTTTTGTTGGATCTGAGCAGGTTTTAGATGGATTTAAGCAGGTTTTAGATGGATTTGAGCAGGTTTTAGTTAGATTTGAGCAGGTTTTAGATTGATTTGAGCAGGTTTTAGATGGATTTGAGTAGGTTTTAGATGGATTTGAGCAGGTTTTAGATGGATTTGAGCAGGTTTTAGATGGATTAGAGCAGGGTTTAGATGGATTTGAGTAGGTTTTAGATGGATTTGAGCAGGTTTTAGTTAGATTTGAGCAGGTTTTAGATGGATTTGAGCAGGTTTTAGATGGATTTGAGCAGGTTTTAGTTAGATTTGAGTAGGTTTTAGTTGGATTAGAGCAGGTTTTAGTTAGATTTGAGCAGGTTTTAGATGGATTAAAACAGGTTTTAGTTGGATTAGAGCAGGTTTTAGATGGATTTGAGCAGGTTTTAGATGGATTTGAGCAGGGTTTAGTACCTGGCTCTGCAGCTCGGTGACCTCTTTGACCCGTTGTGTCTCCAGAGTCTGAGGCAGAGACGAGAACAGCGATGAGGACAGGTCCTTCTGAGCCTCCTCTTTGTATTTCACCTGAAGAAGCACAAAGATGACATGAGAAAGAAAGAACGTGAGGCTGAAGATGATAAAAGTCTGGTTCTGTTGTACCTGACTCTGAATGTGCGAGGCCTGTTTGGCGTGTTGAGTTTCTAGAGTTTCAGGCAGCGCTGAGAACAGACAGCTGCCACTTTCCTGCTTCACTGACTTCTTATACTGGGCCTGGAACACACACACGTTTAATCAGTATTATCACATTTATCGTCATGTTCTAACAGCACAGGAGTTATTTATAGAAGTTAGTATGTTGGTCTAAAAACATGAATAAAGTAAGAAACCTGGCTCTGCAGCTCAGAGACTCTTTTGGCGAACTCTGTGTCTTCGGTTTGAGGAAGCTGGGAGTAAAAACTCTGGCACAGACCCTCTTTCCGCCCTCACGGTATTTATTCTGAAAGAGACAGACGTTTGTAGAGTAACTTTGACCTGCTATAGATATAAATGAAGCCACTAATACAGCTTTGGAGGTAAATAATGTCTTTTTAAGTGTTTTTAAATTAAAGACCAGGTTATGAAGCATTTAAATCCCAGTTTCAAAGATCTTATAAAGGTGTGTTCCTCACGTCGCTCTGCAGCTCGGTGAGTTCTCGAGCGTGCTGCGTGTCCAGAGTGTCCGGCAGCTGGTGATAAACCGGACGACACAGCTCCTTCTTCACTGCCTCTTTATACACGACCTGCCGCAGACACAGACGAATGAGGGGATGAAAACTACACTAAAGAGTTAAAAAGAAGACGTCATGGTTTAGAAAAAGACGTCCCTTGTTCAGTTCACTTTAATTAAACTTTGTAAATGCCCAAGGGTCTCTTCAAATAAATGAAAAGGGAATGAATTGAAAGACAGAACAGTCGGGAAGAAGGAGTTCCACTGGGCCCTCGTGCTCCGTTCTGCAGGTGCTGGGCCCACAGTTCTGTTGGTGCAGCGTCAGTGTGTTTCATGAGCCAGTCTTTAGATGTAAAGCACTGGATTTATCGGTTGATGCTACCTTCCTCTACAATCACGAGCTGCAGGTCATGAAAGGATAAGATCTGAAATGAACTTCCTCCACACGGTGGCTGTGTGCTGGGGCCGACCCCAGAGACGCTGGAACGAACGTGGTTATATTCCACTGAAGGAGCTGCAGGACGTGCCTGGGGAGGGGGACGTGCCTGGGGAGAGGCGTGCCTGGGGAGGGGAAGTGCCTGGGGAGTGCCTGGGGAGGAAGTGCCTGGGGAGGGGACGTGCCTGGGGAGGGGACATGCCTGGGGAGGGGAAGTGCCTGGGGAGGGGAAGTGCCTGGGGAGGAAGTGCCTGGGGAGGGGACGTGCCTGGGGAGGAAGTGCCTGGGAGAGGGACGTGCCTGGGGAGGGGACGTGCCTGGGAGGTGCATCGAGGGAACACATGTCTGGGGAGGGGAGGAAGCCGAGTACCTGGAGAGAACCCACAGTAACAGGGAGGACTTGCAGACTCCTCACAGAAAGTGCCTGGGAGAATGTTTGAGTCGGCCTGTTTTGAACTCACGACCTTCTTGCTGTGCTCAGGGAGGTATGCCTGTCTGACAAAGATCTTTAAATGTGAAGACTTCAGAAACAACCCGGGGACATCCCTGAGGAGGGCGCTGGGGAAAGCCTCTGATTGGAAATGCATCCAGAGGGGTCTAAAACACACGGGAGGTTCTGTAGCCTGTACCTGGCTCTGGGAGGTAGTGCCTGGGCTTCTTTAGGGTTGACTTTCCAGAGTTTCAGTGCCTGGGAAACAGAGACACTGAGGCCTGCTGGAAGTGTCTGGGGAGGACCTGAAACAAAACTGGGATAGCATTAGTCACCTGCCTGGGGAGGGTATGGAGTAGAGAGCTCAGACTTGGGGGTCGGCTGATTCTAAAGCTGAAGTGTCTGGGGATATGATTACTCTCTGTACCTCACTCTGAAGGCGGGAGGCGTCTTTAGCGTGGTTGAGTGGGGAGGGTCTCCGGCAGCAGAGAGAACAGGTTCACACTCATCTCCTTTGGGGACCCTCCTCCTTATACTTCACCTTTAATCACACACAACAGCACATTAGTGCCAATATTCTGCTTACATAAATGAGACAGGACTGAATTTGTCTTTCAGTGCCTGGGGAGGGGATCTTCTCGCCTGCCTCGAGGGAAGTGTGTGGGATCGCCTGGGGAGGTGGTACAGACTGGGCCCATCCTTCTGTGAACTCTGCTTGTACTTCAGCTGGGAACACACACTGGAGGATTTGGACAGGTTCTATTTGGATTTAAACACGTTTTATTTGGATTTTTGCCTGGGGAGAGTTGAATCTGAACAGGTTTTAGGTAGATTTTAACAGATTTTAGTTGGATACATAATAAAAGTACACACAGTGCATAACATATATACAGTATATCTAATCAGGAATAAAACAGTAACAACATATTTATAGCCAGCTTTAATAACAATATAACAGTAAATTATCAAAAATAACACAATTGTTTGATAAGAGGTGTGTCCTGGGTGTGTGTACCTGGCTCTGCAGCTCTGAGGCCTCTGGCGTGTTCAGTCTCCAGAGTATCTAAGTCCTTGGTCTGAAACAAAGTGTAGAATCATCTCGTGCCCTGACCTGGCTCTGCAGCTCTGAGACTCAGAGAACTCTGTAGGAGGAAGCTGGGAGTAGACTCCTTTTATTCTGAAAGAAATTGTCTGACAAAGATCTTTAAATGTGAAGACTTCAGAAAGACTTCCAGTACATCCCTGAGGCCTGTGCGCTGGAGAAAGCCTCTGATTGGTTAAATGCATCCAGAGTCTAAAACACACGGTGGTTCTGTAGCCTGTACCTGGCTCTGCAGCTGCGAGGCTTCTTTAGCGTGTTGACTTTCCAGAGTTTCAGGCAAACTGTGAAACAGAGACACTGAGGCCTGCTGCTTCGCCGCCTCTTTGTACTTCACCTGAAACAAAACTATAGCATTGGTCACCTCTGCGTTTGTATGGAGTAGAGAGCTCAGACTTGTCTTTTGTTCGGCTGATTCTAAAGCTGAACATTTCTATATGATTACTCTGTACCTCACTCTGAAGGCGGGAGGCGTCTTTAGCGTGTTGAGTGTCGAGGGTCTCCGGCAGCAGAGAGAACAGGTTCACACTCATCTCCTTTTTACCCTCCTCTTTATACTTCACCTTTAATCACACACAACAGCACATTAGTGCAACACTCTCAAGCTTACATAAATAAGACAGGACTGAATTTGTCTTTCGTACGTCACTGATCTTCTCGCTCTGCTCTCGAGCGAACTGTGTGTCGATCGTCTCCGGCAGAAGGTGGTACAGACTGGGCCCATCCTTCTGTGAACTCTGCTTGTACTTCAGCTGAAACACACACTTATTATTGGATTTGGACAGGTTCTTTTTGGATTTAAACAGGTTTTATTTGGATTTAAACACGTTTTATTTTGATTTAAACAGGTTTTAGTTGAATCTGAACAGGTTTTAGGTAGATCTTAACAGATTTTAGTTGGATACATAATAAAAGTACACACACTTTTATAACATATATACAGTATATCTAATCAAGAATAAAACAGTAACAACATATTTATAGCCAGCTTTAATAACAATATAACAGTAAATTATCAAAAATAACACAATTGTTTGATAAGAGGTGTGTCCTGGTGTGTGTCCACACCTGGCTCTGCAGCTCTGAGGCCTCTCTGGCGTGTTCAGTCTCCAGAGTATCTGCCAAAGTCGAGTACAACGAACCAGAAGCTACCTTCTTCCCTTCTTCTTTGTACTTGGTCTGAAACACGATAAAGTATTAAATACTAAAATCCTACTTCATCTGTTTGTTCTCTTTTAGAATCATCTCGTGCCCTGACCTGGCTCTGCAGCTCTGAGACTCTTTTAGAGAACTCTGTATCTGCGGTTTGAGGAAGCTGGGAGTAAAAACTCTGACACAGACTCCTTTTCCCGTCTTCTCTGTATTTATTCTGAAAGACAGACACCAGCATGGTTTAAAAATACTTACTTAAGTGAGTGCTTTTGTCCCGCTGTAGTTACCTCTACAGCGGGAGTTATCTCTCCGATCAGTGACTCATTACCTTAACGATCATACTTGTTACCTCACTGATCATGTGACTCATTACCTCACCGATCATGTGACTCATTACCTCACTGATCATGTGACTCATTACCTCACTGATCATGTGACTCATTACCTCACTGATCATGTGACTCATTACCTCACCGATCATGTGACTCATTACCTCACTGATCATGTGACTCATTACCTCACTGATCATGTGACTCATTACCTCACTGATCATGTGACTCATTACCTCACTGATCATGTGACTCATTACCTCACTGATCATGTGACTCATTACCTCACTGATCATGTGACTCATTACCTCACCGATCACGTGACTCATTAACTCACTGATCACGTGACTCATTACCTCACTGATCATGTGACTCATTAACTCACTGATCATGTGACTCATTACCTCACTGATCATGTGACTCATTACCTCACTGATCATGTGACTCATTACCTCACTGATCATGTGACTCATTACCTCACCGATCACGTGACTCATTAACTCACTGATCACGTGACTCATTACCTCACTGATCATGTGACTCATTACCTCACTGATCATGTGACTCATTACCTCACTGATCATGTGACTCATTACCTCACTGATCATGTGACTCATTACCTCACCGATCACGTGACTCATTAACTCACTGATCACGTGACTCATTACCTCACTGATCATGTGACTCATTACCACACTGATCATGTGACTCATTACCTCACTGATCATGTGACTCATTACCTCACTGATCATGTGACTCATGTCTTTGGCGAAGCTGGTCTCGGTCGTTTGGCTCAGAGTCGAATAAAGAGAAGAAGACAGATCCTTCTTACTTTCCTCCTTGTATTTAATCTGAGGAAATAAAAGGGACGTGTTGAAAACCTTTCCTTGTTTTGTGAATAAAGTAGTTAACAGTGTGTACCTGACTGAGCAGCTCTGACGCCTCCTTCGCTCGCTGTGTCTCCAACGTTTGAGGCAGAACTGAGAACAGACTGGAGCTCACCTCCTTTTTACCTGCTTCTTTGTATTTATTCTAAAAGAACACAAGAACAACAGGTTTCACAAGGTTTTAGTCAAATTTTAGCAGGTTTTGGTTGGAATTGAACAGTTTTTATTTGGATTAGAACAGGTTTTGTTTGGTTTTGAACAGGTTTTAGTCAAATTTGGACAGGTTTATCTCAAATTTGAACAGATTTTAGTTGGACTTTTTGATGGATTCAAACAGGTTTTAGTTAGATTTAAAGAGGTTTTAGATGGATTGAATAGGTTTTGGTTGGACTTAAACAGATTTGAGACATATTTTAAATGTGTTTTGTTGGATTTTGACTAATAATAATAATAATCAGCAAGGCTGAAAGTGAATTACATCATGGCTTCGTCAGTGCTGTGAGACATTTGCAGGATGCTTGGAAGTCTATTGCCTCTAAAACTATGGAACTAACAGAGTGAACAAACAGAGCCCCTGAAAAGGCTCTTCAGTTATGTTCTGTGTTTTGTGAAGGTGTTGCATGTGACGGTCACTTCAGTCCAGTCCAATCAAACACAGGGCGAGCGTAAGGATCGAGTGAGAGTCTCTGCCTGTTTGTTTCGCTGTTGCCAGTTTGGATTGTGAAATGTCTGTGAAGGTTCTCAGTCATCCAGGTCATCTTGAAGGAATGGGTTAAAGTAAAAGCATCTGGATTCAGTTTTAAAGATGAAGACGTTTTGTCTCTATTTCCAAGAATCTTTATCAAATCAAAGTCTCTTGTAATTAGAGACAAAATATCTTCACCTTGAAAACTAGTCCAGCTTTTACTTTAACCTTTTCTCAAACATATGGATAACAGATCATAAAATAAAAGAGTCTGAATCGAGGAGTCAGCTCCTCACTGTCACACTGTACCTCGCTCTGCAGCTCTGACAGATGTTTGACCAGCTGTGTCTCTGTCGTCTCTGGAAGAAGATGGAACAGACTGCTCTGGTTCTGCTGCTTCACTCCACCTTTGTACTTCACCTGAAACAAGAGCCAGGTTGTGGTTTTATTCAGATGAGTATTAGACTGAAAACACTTGATTAAATGGGACTAACATCATCAGAGACTTGAGCTCATTAGAAAAGCTCATTATTGTTCTTACAGTAGTATTTAACCTTTAACAGTCTGGTACATTAGTGTTAATGATATATTAGTATTTAGTTTTAAATGTAAAAGAATGGCAATGTTATATCTAATAACCGAGCCACATTAATAAAACAGGGTCAGAAAAAAGAAGGCATTGAATTGTGAATTAATGAGCCAAAGAAAAGACTACAGAAATGATCATCTAAATCAGACAAAGTTTGTTAAAAATATTTACGGATTCAGTCTTTTATTGTCTGTCTTTTAGTGTTATTGGTTCAGGAGAAATGATTTGAGTGGAGACAAAATGAGAGAGAATTCAGGCTGTAACCCCAGCTTTTCTGAGTGGCTTTAATGGAAGGGCCTTTTGGTTTAATCCTACCTCACTCTGAAGGTGGGAGGCGTCTTTAGCGTGTTGAGTCTCGAGGGTCTCCGGCAGCAGAGAGAACAGGTTCACACTCATCTCCTTTTTACCCTCCTCCTTATACTTCACCTTTAATCACACACAACTGGACCTTAGTGGACTCTTAAAACACACTAAAGCAGTGTAAAAGTTGATGATGAAGTGTTCCAGACCTCACTGAGCATGTCGGACACTTCCTTGGCGTGCTGCGTCTCCATGGTTTCAGGAAGATGGTGGAACAAACTGGACGACAGGGACTTCTTCAGATCGGCCGAGTATTTCAGCTGGACTCCAAACACACAGAAGGTGAACATCAGACACACACTGATAACACTGATAAGGATTAATAAAAGAGAGATGTGTAGTTTGTACCTGACTCTGCAGCTCTGAGGCCTCTTTAGCGTGAAGCGTGTCCATCGTCTCTGGCAGAGTGCTGTACAGAGAACTGGACACTCCCTTCATATCCTTATACTTCAGCTGAAATACAAACAGCACCATACATGATCTACTGTGGAAAATAAACACTGTTTCTAAGGTGGGTCTGTGAGGGTTGTGACCTGTGTCCTGACCTCGCTCTGCAGCTCAGAGACGTTCTTCACAAACTCAGTCTCGTTGGTTTGTGGAAGCTGAGAGTAAATGTTTTGTGAGAGGCTCTTCTTTCCACTCTCTTTGTACTTGTTCTGAAAAAAAAAAAAAAAAACACAGGACATAAACTTATTAATACTGTTCACTTTATTACAAATGATCATCATTACCTCACCGATCACGTGACTCATTACCTCACCGATCACGTGACTCATTACCTCACTGATCATACTTGTTACCTCACCGATCACGTGACTCATTACCTCACCGATCACGTGACTCATTACCTCAGCGATCACGTGACTCATTACCTCACCGATCATACTTGTTACCTCACCGATCATGTGACTCATTACCTCACCGATCATGTGACTCATTACCTCACTGATCATGTGACTCATGTCTTTGGCGAAGCTGGTCTCGGTCGTTTGGCTCAGAGTCGAATAAAGAGAAGAAGACAGATCCTTCTTACTTTCCTCCTTGTATTTAATCTGAGGAAATAAAAGGGACATGTGTTGAAAACCTTTCCTTGTTTTGTGAATAAAGTAGTTAACAGTGTGTACCTGACTGAGCAGCTCTGACGCCTCCTTCGCTCGCTGTGTCTCCAACGTTTGAGGCAGAACTGAGAACAGACTGGAGCTCACCTCCTTTTTACCTGCTTCTTTGTATTTATTCTGAAAAAACACAAGAACAACAGGTTTCACAAGGTTTTAGTCAGATTTTAGCAGGTTTTGGTTGGAATTGAACAGTTTTTATTTGGATTAGAACAGGTTTTAGTCTGATTTGAACAGGTTTTAGTCCGATTTGAACAGGTTTAATTTGGATTTGAACAGGTTTTAGACTCATTTTTATAAATTGTTTTGATATATTCAGTATTTGTAAGGAACATTAAGTTCAAGATAAACATACAACTGTGTGGTAAAGTAGAGCAGGAATTAATGGATGAAAACAATTCTCACTGTTCCAAAGTTCTAGAGACCAATGCTACAGTACATTTAAACAGTATTTTCTGTGTACGTACCTCGCTCTGCAGCTCTGACAGATGTTTGACCAGCTGTGTCTCTGTCGTCTCTGGAAGAAGATGGAACAGACTGCTCTGGTTCTGCTGCTTCACTCCACCTTTGTACTTCACCTGAAACAAGAGCCAGGTTGTGGTTTTATTCAGATGAGTATTAGACTGAAAACAGTTGATTAAATGGGACTAACATCACATCAGAGACTTGAGCTCATTAGAAAAGCTCATTATGGTTCTTACAGTAGTATTTAACCTTTAACAGTCTGGTACATTAGTGTTAATGATATATTAGTATTTAGTTTTTAATGTAAAAGAATGGCAATGTTATATCTAATAACTGAGCCACATTAATAAAACAGGGTCAGAAAAAAGAAGGCATTGAATTGTGAATTAATGAGCCAAAGAAAAGACTACAGAAATGATCATCTAAATCAGACAAAGTTTGTTAAAAATATTTTGATTCAGTCTTTTATCGTCTGTCTTTTAGTGTTATTGGTTCAGGAGAAATGATTTGAGTGGAGACAAAATGAGAGAGAATTCAGGCTGTAACCCCAGCTTTTCTGAGTGGCTTTAATGGAAGGGCCTTTTGGTTTAATCCTACCTCACTCTGCAGGTGGGAGGCGTCTTTAGCGTGTTGAGTCTCGAGGGTCTCCGGCAGCAGAGAGAACAGGTTCACACTCATCTCCTTTTTACCCTCCTCCTTATACTTCACCTTTAATCACACACAACTGGACCTTAGTGGACTCTTAAAACACACTAAGCAGTGTAAAAGTTGATGATGAAGTGTTCCAGACCTCACTGAGCATGTCGGACACTTCCTTGGCGTGCTGCGTCTCCATGGTTTCAGGAAGATGGTGGAACAAACTGGACGACAGGGACTTCTTCAGATCGGCCGAGTATTTCAGCTGGACTCCAAACACACAGAAGGTGAACATCAGACACACACTGATAACACTGATAAGGATTAATAAAAGAGAGATGTGTAGTTTGTACCTGACTCTGCAGCTCTGAGGCCTCTTTAGCGTGAAGCGTGTCCATCGTCTCTGGCAGAGTGCTGTACAGAGAACTGGACACTCCCTTCATATCCTTATACTTCAGCTGAAATACAAACAGCACCATACATGATCTACTGTGGAAAATAAACACTGTTTCTAAGCTGGGTCTGTGAGGGTTGTGACCTGTGTCCTGACCTCGCTCTGCAGCTCAGAGACGTTCTTCACAAACTCAGTCTCGTTGGTTTGTGGAAGCTGAGAGTAAATGTTTTGTGAGAGGCTCTTCTTTCCACTCTCTTTGTACTTGTTCTGAAAAAAATACCACAGGAACCAAACTCATTAATACTGTTAACTTTATTACAAATGATCATCATTACCTCACTGATCATGTGACTCATTACCTCACTGATCACGTGACTCATTATCTCACCGATCACGTGACTCATTACCTCACCGATCACGTGACTCATTACCTCACCGATCACGTGACTCATTACCTCACAGATCACGTGACTCATTACCTCACCGATCACGTGACTCATTACCTCACCGATCACGTGACTCATTACCTCACCGATCATACTTGTTACCTCACCGATCACGTGACTCATTACCTCACCGATCATACTTGTTACCTCACCGATCACGTGACTCATTACCTCACCGATCACGTGACTCATTACCTCACCGATCACGTGACTCATACCTCACCGATCACGTGACTCATTACCTCACTGATCATGTGACTCATGTCTTTGGCGAAGCTGGTCTCGGTCGTTTGGCTCAGAGTCGAATAAAGAGAAGAAGACAGATCCTTTTTACTTTCCTCCTTGTATTTAATCTGAGGAAATAAAAATGCATCACTCCATTAATTATGCAACAAATAATCATCAGTCAGACTTTACTTTTGATCCTGTCACCTCGCTGAGCAGCGCTGAGGCCTCTTTAGCATGCTGTGTCTCCAGAGTCTCAGGGAGTTGCTGATACAGAGAACTGCTGACATCCTTTTTACCTTCTGCTCTGTACTTCACCTGCAGATGAACAAGTGTTAGCATTTAAGGGAATATAGAATAAAAGAAGGACTATTTGTCCACTTGTTGCTGCTCAGCTCAGGAGTAATCCAATAGATAAACAAAATATGTCTGTAAATCAAAACAGAATAAATCTAGTTCTAAACCAGGACCAAACCAGTCTTTCCTTTTGTCAAAGTTTAATCTAGTTTAAACTAAACAAGGTTTTAAACTGGACTCACAGTTGTACTCATAACCCTGGCAGAATTTGTGATTGTTTGGCCATTTTTCAGAGAATACGAATAATAACACAAAAACCTTTCTTTTACTCATAGTTAGTGGTTGGGTGAAGTCATTTATTGTCAAACATTTGTATTTACTCTAATTATAATAACAATAAAAATATGTAAAAAAGGTCAGTGAGTTTCTGGGCTCCTGACAGACCCTTGCATGTTTCATCCAGTGCTGCACTGACATTTCTGTCTGAGTCATGGAAAAAGCAAAAGAATTGTCAAATGATCTGCGGGAAAATGTAATTAACTATATAAAAATATGCCCAAGGAATCGAGAATGCAGCAGTGTTCAAACTGTAATGAGGGATTTTGTTGAAACCAAACCAAGGTCAGGTAGACCAACAAAGATGTCAGCCACAACTGCAGGAAAATTGTTTGGGATTCAATGAAAAACCCACAAATAACTTTATCTGAAATACAGGACTCTCTGAAAAAAGTGGTGTTGCTGTTTCAAGATGCACAATAAAGAGACACTTGAAGAAAAAAGGGCTGCATGGTTAAGAAAGCAATTTCTACACAAATGCCACAAAGCCACGCTAACAACACAGCAAACAGCTCAGAGACAAGCCTCTAAACTTCGGGAACAAAGTCGTTTGGAGTGATCCACAATCATAAACATTACATTTGGAGTCAACAAGGCCTTTGATGAAAGTTACACAGTCCTACTGTGAAACATGGAGGTGGAGCTGATGTTTGGGGAAGTGTGAGCTACAAAGGCTCAGGAAAAGAAGAATATACACAGAAAATACCGGAGGAACATTTGCACCGGAGCTGTGCATTGGGCGTACTTGGACGTTCCAACATGTCAACGATCCAAAGCACAAGGCCACGTCGACCTGTCATTGTCTACAGCAGCATAAAGTGAAGGTTCTGGACTGGCCTCAGTCTCCTGACCTCAGTGTCATTAAGCCACTCTGAGGAGATCTCAAACGTGCAGTTCATACAAGACAGACCAAGAATTTACAGGAACTGGAGACTTTATTTCAAAAAGAATAGTCAGCTTTACATCTGAGAAAATAAAGAGCCCCATCCACAACGACCACAAAAGACTTCAAGTGTCATTGATGTTAAAGGTGTAACACACAGTATTAGGAACTGTTCAGGGTCATTTATGTAGTTTCAAACACCAACTATGAGTGAAAGAAAGGTTTTTATGTTATTGTTCATATTCTTTGAAAAATGGCCAAAGTAAACCAAGAACAAGCCAGGACAAAACCAGGTCCTAATTTTGTCTGGGTTTGGACCAAGCATGGATTTAACCAAGGTCTTAACCAGGACTAAACCTAGATCTAAAAGTAGGACATCCAGGACTAAAGGTAGAACTAAAGCCCAGACGCTGCCGGAGCGTCTGAAGCATGTGTAAAAAAATAAATATAGGTTTGGCTGAGAGTAAAGATGCTCCAGCTAAAGTTAGGTGTTAAAAAAAATGTACTGGTGTGGCGTGTAAAAATAGTGTTTTTAAGTGGAGTTTGTAAAGTGACTGTAGATCATACCTCGCTCTGCAGCTCTGACAGATGTTTGACCAGCTGTGTCTCTGTCGTCTCTGGAAGAAGATGGAACAGACTGCTCTGGTTCTGCTGCTTCACTCCACCTTTGTACTTCACCTGAAACAAGAAACACAAGGTCTAACATCACAGATATACTGCAACAGCACAACCTCCTGAACAGAAAACACTATGAAAATTTACCTCAACAGGGTCTGAGTCGCTGCAGGTTTAACATTTTGGTTCTGAATTTATCTTTAAATCACTTGGCAGCTTGATGTTTAGAGTTTTTACTTATAAGGGTCATTATCTGAACTGGTTTAGGTGGATTTGAACATGTTTTAGTTGAATTTAAACAGGTTTTAGTTGGATTTAAACAGGTTTAAGTTGGATTTGAACAGGTTTTAGCTGGATTTGAACAGGTTTAAGTTGGATTTGAACAGGTTGTAGTGTGATTTGAACAGGTTTTAGTTGGATTTGAACAGGTTTTAGTTGGATTTAAACAGGTTGTAGTGTGATTTGAACAGGTTTTAGTTGAATTTGAACAGGTTTAAGTTGGATTTGAACAGGTTTTAGCTGGATTTGAACAGGTTTAAGTTGGATTTGAACAGGTTTAAGTTGGATTTGAACAGGTTTTAGTTGGATTTGAACATGTTTTAGTTGGATTTGAACATGTTTTAGTTGGATTTGAACAGGTTTTAGTTGGATTTGAACAGGTTTTAGTTGGATTTGAACAGGTTTTAGTTGAATTTGAACAGGTTTTAGTTGGATTTGAACAGGTTTTAGTTGGATTTGAACAGGTTTTAGTTGAATTTGAACAGGTTTTAGTTGGATTTGAACAGGTTTTAGTTGAATTTGAACAGGTTTTAGTTGGATTTGAACAGGTTTAAGTTGGATTTGAACAGGTTGTAGTGTGATTTGAACAGGTTTTAGTTGAATTTGAACAGGTTAAAGTTGGATTTGAACAGGTTTTAGCTGGATTTGAACAGGTTTTAGCTGGATTTGAACAGGTTTAAGTTGGATTTGAACAGGTTTTAGCTGGATTTGAACAGGTTTAAGTTGGATTTGAACAGGTTGTAGTGTGATTTGAACAGGTTTTAGTTGGATTTGAACAGGTTTTAGTTGGATTTAAACAGGTTGTAGTGTGATTTGAACAGGTTTTAGTTGAATTTGAACAGGTTTAAGTTGGATTTGAACAGGTTTTAGCTGGATTTGAACAGGTTTAAGTTGGATTTGAACAGGTTTAAGTTGGATTTGAACAGGTTTTAGTTGGATTTGAACATGTTTTAGTTGGATTTGAACATGTTTTAGTTGGATTTGAACAGGTTTTAGTTGGATTTGAACAGGTTTTAGTTGGATTTGAGCAGGTTTTAGTTGGATTTGAACAGGTTTTAGTTGGATTTGAACAGGTGTATTGTGTGAACAGTAGTTGGCTTAAGCCCTGTTTGTTTTGATTGTAGTACCTCACTCTGCAGGTGGGAGGCGTCTTTAGCGTGTTGAGTGTCGAGGGTCTCCGGCAGCAGAGAGAACAGGTTCACACTCATCTCCTTTTTACCCTCCTCTTTATACTTCACCTTTAATCACAGATAAACGTGTTTAAAGCTGATAAAAACACAGATTTGAGTTGTCATGATGAAGACCTGACTGA